>CAJUXJ010002637.1:0-73123 GCA_910589775.1 Avena eriantha | reverse complement strand
GGATATGGTGGTGTTTTGTCTCTAGTGGCTCTCGTCGCTTCCTGTCACCTCTGTTTCGAGGACGCCCCAGGGGTCCTTATATAGGGATTTTTAGGTCAAGAGAGCTTTGTGGGGGAAAGAATCAAGGCGATCGGACGGTCGAGGAGGGAAAGTGCATGGGTGGCGCGCCCACCAGGCCTAGGCATGCACCTGGGCTCTTTTGGCCCTCCTGGTAAGATTCTAGTGCTCAAGATGCTTCTCGTTGAAAAATGTTGGCATTCCAAAAGTGTAGGTTCATTGACTTCGTATAGGTCCTGAAACATATAAAACATTGAAAACAGGGTTTTCTACCATACAGGGTGTAACACCCTTGAATCGGCCCTATGCAAGTTTTAGCGATTCCCGCCAAACCCGCATAGAAACGATTCAAGATGCCCACCAGGCACTTGCGTGCGGGTGGAAAAAATGAAGTAATAACATTACACAAATGGAACCCACAGAACATATATATATACAACAACGACTCCATGAGTCAAGAATACATATATATAGTACAAAGATCCAAATCACCTTGAAAACGATACAGCATCCAAGTACGGATAAGATGCAAATTGAGCTAAGAGCCCTGAAGAATAACCAATGGCGTCCATAACCCTGCCCATGCCAAGTCGGAAGGGTAACCCTGCTAACGACGTCGAACTTATAACTGTTAAACAAAAGGGGTGCCGACAAAGGGCAAAGGAAAAAGGAGCAGTCAGTATTGAGGCCAGTACACGGCGAGTCTAGGATTCGGTGGCTCTCGCCTACATAGGTATGGTAGACTAAAGCGGCAACAAAGAAGGCACTCAACAACCTATAGAGACTCTATAAACTATCGGCTATTAGAGAGAGGTAAGAAGGACCTATGCGAGACCAACCTGATACTAACACCAATCATACCCATCCTGGCATTCCCCCTCGAGACCAAACGAGGAAGTCATGCCGAGGAAACTCACACAGTTGGCAGTTTTATTCATTCCATTATAGTTGCAGCACTTACTAGTCAGATATAGATATCATGAGTCATCCTGATCTCATAGCAGTGGGCAGTTTTAGTTAAACATTCCGTTGTAGTTGCAATACTTACTAGTCAGATACAATTAGCCAGAGATATCCCAAATCCAGCAGTTGTGGGTACTTTTATTTACTCATTCCGTTGTAGTGAAACTGATTACTAGACATGTCAAAGTCAAATTTATAGCACTACTTTAGTTATAGTTGTCTATGATCAAGATACTATGCTCCAAGTCGTCCATAACCGTGGACACAGCTTTCAGAAAGATTTACCCTGCAGGGGTGCACAAATAGCAACACACGCACGATCAACCTCGGAAAAACCAAATAAAAACCCAACGAGGCTTTCACGACAAAGCAATCACATATTTCAGTGGGCCACCCCACTAAGCTACCCACAACAAAGTTGGCCTAGCTCCGAGACAGACCCAGGGTTTGTGTCGATGGCGGTAAACGACTGGGAACCCGAAAGTGTGACTAGGCTTGTCGATATAGCGAAAACGTGTCACGATCCAAAACAGTACAGGTGCTCCACGCACAATCGTAAATAAAGCAGTAAAACATGGCATAAGTACATGATAGTAATAAAACCCCAAACTAGTTTGTGGCCCCAAGAAATAAGAAATGAATCAAGCTCTGGCTAAGGGGATTCATGGTCCCACATGCGGATAGTGCGATAGTCAAGGAACATGTATCAAGTACTCAGGGCCTACGGGACACAAGTGAGCGGTTAAAAACCAAATATTATCTATTGCCCACCGGTGCCTCTGCATTAGTTATATCTATTTCCAACATTTTAATTATCAGTTGAAATTAAAGTCATGATCATCTCCACCATTAAGCATGTGTCAACCTTCCAACAATGATGGAACAACAACGACGCGAAGCAGCACCTAAGCAAGCAACTACGACTCGCAAGGCCGACTATCTATCGACAACAGGCAATAGGATATGTCCAAGGCAATATAAAGGCTGCAAGGAATATAAAGGGTGCACGGAAACTAAAGCATCACATCACGGATAGCAATAGATCAACAGGAGGAAGTAAAGACTATAAATGCAAATAGGTAGAAAGTGGGAGATTGGTCGCCTAGGAAAATACTACCGAAGAAATATTATCTGAAGGACTTGTCGATACTCGCATCCACTCAACGGCCTAACCCGCGAAGAAGCAAAGCACTAAAGAAACACCGGATGCACTATTTAATACTACAGCAAAGATCGAGCATGATGCATGTATGATGTATGACATGGCAAGATACGATGCAAAGGGTTATGAAAACTGTAACCAACCCACATGATACATGATGCAAATAATTATGAGGATGTCATATTAATATTCTATGCATTTTTATGATATACTTTCATATAAATATATATCATTTTGAGTTACAGAGAGAAAAATATATAAAATAAATAGATTTGCAAAAGAGAAACAAAAGAACATACCTGTTGGGGGGATACCCCGGGTAGGTAACTCCGGGGTATAAGGGCCGAGTTAGCCAGGGTATGACACGATCAAAGCAAGTGCTGAGTGGGTCACCTCAAGGCAGGCCGAACCACGGATTGACCCGGCCCATGGAGCATCTCCTTAACTATGGTCCGACCAGCATAAAATATATGCCAGCCATGTTTATCTATCGGTTTTGTAGGTAAATCGATAGCCAAATTAGCCACGAGCTAGCAGGACTATCTTATGGCTTCCAAGAGACGGAATCCCCCGCTGGTCAAAGGTGGCTTTATTAGCTGTAGCATGAGCGAAGCAAAGTAAAGAAGAGGACCAGCGGGTCAGGGGCGACCAAGGTGACGCGGGCAATGTTGGATGACGTAGCCCGTGTTTGGTGACGCTTAAAGACAAATATTACGCTTTGGGTTACGTCCAAAGCCTGGACAAGCCATTAAAGAGAATAAAGAAGCATCTAGCTTTAGGCAAGGAGCATATTCTCCGAATATGTTGCCACGTGTGCCCTAGTATTGTAACCCGGGCTCCCTATATAAGGCGCACCAGGGCCTCCATTGAGGGGGATCGATCATTTTCTCTGTCTAAGGAATAACTAAAGAGCTAGTTCGCAGGGAGTAAGAGACATAGTCTCCTTGCCGAGAGCTTGAAGAGGTTTGTAAACACCATTGATAGAGAGAATACAAGAACATATGTGCGGGAATCACCACGTTCTCCCTCCCTGGATTCCCCTAGCACTCATTGGCCCCATCTTTAGCCTATCCATGGCATCTGCCGTGCCACCACCACGACAGTTGGGGCCCACCGTGGGGCTAGCGGTGCTAGCAGGGTGAAAATCTAGATGGGAAGCTTCTCCAGCACCGGCGAGCGCGTCATCTCCGCCTGGTTCAGCGCTTTGGAGCACTGACTACGTCAGCGACAATGCAGGAAGCTTCGGTAGGCACTCCCCTCCACGCAACATCGTCTTCATCAAGCTTGGCGCGCACAAGATCTACATCAGCGTGGACAAGTCCTGCGTTCATCCGCGGCACATCGTCGAGGGAGGCGAACCATCTCTCAGCGTAGCTCGTGAGTGCGTATCACTCGCCCCACCAGTAGTGTTGAGGTCCTGATGATCGCACCTGACGCGGAACCGAGCAAGGGTCCGGCACCAGAGCCGGAGGTCACGCCAAAGCAGACCAGGTCCAGGTTTCCTCCACTAGAAAGGCCAGAGAATGTGCTCCAACAAGCAATAGATAGCCTAGCAACACTAATAGCATATGTGGTAGATCTGGCTCAGGCACAAGCTGAGTTAGTGGAACTAGGCGAAAAATATTAGCTGGGGCAAAGAAGGTAGCAGAGCTGCATCAGTCTTTGAACATCACCTTGAGATAATATGCTAAGGAAAATCGCATAGATGGAGTGAAAATCCGGGGCAATAACCTGATCACTGAGATTGACAAGGAATACGAGCCTAGGCCGGGTCAGATAGCCTTGATAGTAACAGGAGGGCTGGATCGGTATAGTACCCCGGCCAAGAACCTCAGGGCAGCAAATGCAGCTGCATCCGAGTTAGAAGGTTTAACTGGAGAGGCCCGACAAAGGCAACAAGAGAGAGTGAATCACTTGTTGAGAGTTGCTTGTCAGCAAAATGAAGAAATGAACAAGGAAAACCCAGGGCCACTAGGAGCGTCACATGTGGTACATTCGGCCAGGAATAACCCGGCAAGATCCGGAGGAACCGCATCATCTCGGGTCACAATCCCAGGAGAGAACAAGTAGTAAGCTGGGGAGAAGAGACAAACAGATGGTTCCCTATGATCCAGTAAGGGCCGGGAAAGGCAAAGCAGTGCAAGTTGATGAAGATCAGCACAGTACCACCGAGGTGTGGCTGGCCGAGGTAACCGTGACCAAGGCAATGTCGATTAGAGAAATGTTGCCACGGCAATGCCGACAGCGTGATCCCGTGGGAATGGGGCAAAATATACCTCGGCAGCAGCAACAACACACACCTCGGCAAGAGGGGAGTGCAGGACAAGTAGCACAATGACAAAATGCTTACCCGGATCAGGAAAGATACAATGATGGTTATTCGGCTATGATCAATGACGGATACCCCAGGCTGGATCATCACATAATGGGTCATGGCTGGGAAGCAGGAACTTGCAGCCAGATGATGTGAGGCTGAAACTGGATAGAATTTATAGGTCGAAGCTAATTGAGGTACAAGGTCCACTAGGTCCTGCATGCGTTGGGCCCCGGATCATGAAGGAGCCACATGTGCCGAACTTTCAGCTGGCCAGAGGAACCCGAACCTATGATGGAAGTACTAGGCCAGAAGATTGGCTGATCAATTACGCCACAGCGGTTAAGATTGCAACAATAAATTTGAGATGGGCAGTAAGATATGTGCCACAGATGCTGGAAGGACCAGCGAGAGTTTGGCTGAACAGTTTGCCGCCAGGAAGTGTCAACTGTTGGCTGGATTTCGAGGACTTGTTTGTTAGCAACTTCTCAGGCACTTACAAGAGGCCCAATAGGCCACAAACTCTGGCGCTATGCCAGCAAAGACCGAATGAGCTAGACTAAGACTTCCTGACTCGTTGGTGCAATGTGCGTAACTCATGTGAGGGAGTAATTGAATCACAAGCCATTGCATGGTTCGCTCAGGGATGCAGATATGGAAGTATGTTGTGGCAGAGGCTACAGCGAGACATGCCAACCACTTTGGCTAAGACAATCTAGATCGCGGATTCGTATTCCTTGGGAGATCCAACGCAGCCCCGGCTAATGTCAAGCGAGGCAAACGAGGAATATTACAACCGAGATGGCTCCAGATCAAAAGGAGGAATGATTTTCGGGGAAAGAGAAGGGATGAGCGCCCGAATTACCGATATAACTCACAGTAGGTAGCTGCGGTAGACCGAGATCAATCTAATGTCGGTGCCAGCCAACGCCAAAAAACTGGAGGTCAAAACAGGCAGCAGAAAAATGAAGGGAAAAAGCCTTGGACCCCGGAGCAGAAAAAGCAATGGCAAGAACGGAAAGATAGACCGAGGTATACGTTCGAGTCCATGTTGGATAAACCATGCAAGTTCCATACACCAAGCCCGAATAGTCCAGCAAATCATACAACCCGGCAATGTGAATGGATGAGAAAGTTAGAGCAGGGCGGTTCGGGGAATGCTCAGGCACCTCGAAACGAAGCACCTAGGAATGAGGCACCACAGCCACCATTACTGACAGGAGGGAATGGACAGCAACTAATGTTGCCACCGCCTCCGCCGAGATACGAGAATCAGGAAAGAAGAGATGCGGTACATCAAGTAGGCAATAATCAGCAGCAAGGTCAGAGTTACCACGAGAATGAGGGACGAAACGAGTACAAGGAGCATCATCAAAGCTACTGTGTGTTTACCACGGAAGAAAATGACCGGAAAAGCTTGTAGCGCCGGCATATGGAGGTGAACGCGGTAATGCCGGCGGTGGTAGTGAGATAAATGCCCTGGGCAGATCAAGAAATCACATGGAGTATCAAGGATCAGCCAAAGATTATGCCTAGCCCTAGGACCTATGCTCTGGTCCTGGACCCGACGTTAATCGGGCTGAATCTCAATGTGAGGTTTTCCAAGGTACTGATCGACAATGGCAGTAGTATCAACATAATGTATAAGGATACCATGCACAAGTTGGGGATAACATAGAACATTTGCAAGCAACGAGGACCACTTTTCATGGCATTGTACCGGGTATTTCCTATGAGCCAATTGGTAAGGTCCGGGTTGATGTGTTATTCGACACGAGATATAATTGTCGGACTGAAATTTGGAGTTCGAAGTGGTGAATCTGGAGAGCGCTTATCACGCGTTCCTCGACAGGCCAGCCCTGAACAAGTTCATGGCAACTACCCACATCAGTTACCTTAAAATGAAGCTGCCCGGGCCAACGGGTGTGATAACTGTATCAGGGGACTTCTGGCGTTCGATCGAGTGCGCCTCAGCCGGGTCTAACTTAGCCGAGTCACTTGTAATAGCTCAAGAAAAAAGGAAGATACATTGGAGGTGGCGGCATTGGCTCAATCCGCACAACAGCATATGCCAGCTCTGACAAACCCGCGCAGGAGCAACGTACCAACTGTTGGGTCCGCAGCATAGAAAACAAAAAATTACTACGATGAGAACTATACGCCAAGATCTATCTACTAGATACAGAGCAACGGTTGGACATACATCCATGGAGAACTTACCCTCGAAGACAACGAGTTTTGTTAACGAGTAGGAACTCGTGGTTGATGTAGTCGTATGCTTGCCGATCTCAAGATCGTGTGGAAGTCTGAGGGCCGCAAATCAGCAGCGCATCCATCCTCGCACACATGTCCAAGCCACTAGACAACCTCCACCTCCTTGCTCCAGCAAATCAGTGGAAGCAACAACTCCTTCCGGACGCAAGGCCACCGGGAACATGTATCTCGCTAATCCGAGACCATGGGGAAATATCCAGAGGGGGAGAGAGATCCTTCACAAGGAGGTGTGCTTTGTGAGGGAGGAGAGGGGGGACTTTTATAGGAGAGGGGGGACTCCTCCCCTTACCATGGCCGGCGGCCAAGGAGGGAGCCCCCTCCTCTTCCTCATTCATGTGGTGGAAGCTCCACTCACATCAATTCAAGCTCCACCCAAAGTTCCACTCACATGCATTAAATTTCCACCAAATTTAATGCAACTCTCAATTAATAAAACTCTTTAATAAATACCCATGTCAGTAGCCCCCGAGTGTCTAGTGGAATCCCCAGATTCGATTAGAGACTTTATGAAGTCTTTTGAGTATGTTTTTCGACTGCTCTGCTTATGTCATAGGGATTGTTGATGTGCGTGCCTGATTTAACCGATGCATCGGTATCAGTTAACTACCTTAGGTTTAAAACAACGCCATCTACTCAAACTCGAGTCCCCGGACTCGAATCCGGAAAAGTGCTAGTGTAATTCGACTCAAGACGCGGAGGTCTTACAGGAGTCGAATTCCAGTATATGGGTGTGAGCACTCGACGCGTCCGTCAAGGCATGTTCATCGTACCTGTTGGCACGGATATATTTCTGGTAGTGAGCAGGAAATGCGTTGCCAGGCCTTATTCAGGTCTTATCTTCATGCTGCAAGCGTGGCATCCAAATTTGTCATCGTAGAGACGATTGGGTGACCCGGGAGACGCAGTCTGTTTGCAGGGAAAATTCTTGAGGCAGTGTCGCCATAAGCTTCGAGTGTGGACGTAGTATGCTGTACAAATAATCATAGGGTGCGCGACCAGCGCTCCCTATGGGAGTATCCCCCGAGTGCCTGGTTGAGTCGAAGACTCAGGCAGGGACTAAAAGAACTTTGCGACTGCTGTCATCTTTTGTTGCTTGTTTCAGTCGAATTTTTCTCCGGCGCTCCCTATGGGAGTAACCCATGTCCATAGTCGAATCACGGATTCGAGTGATTGGGTATGCTTTTGAATGTCCATGTTCTTGCATAAGAGGAAAGGAAACATTGTAGGGTGCGCGACCAGCGCTCCCTATGGGAGTAGCCCCGAGTGCTTGTGGAGTCGAAGACTCGAGCAAGGACTAAAGTAATCGAAGTTTTCTGCTGCGTAATGTTTGATGATGTCAGTGTTGATGATGCGATGACCTATGTTACCCGCGTGAGAGAGTTGATGGGACGGGACGTGACGAGCGGTGGGTCCCATTTCCGGACTCTGATTTGACCGGGCGTGCGTAATCTCTGTTTTAACTGCGCCTCCTCGATTTCCGCGCGTAATGGGTGTAGTGGGGGACGGTTCGCGCTTTAGGTCCTCCACGTGTTGAGCATGATGAACGCCACGCATCTGATAGGGTTTTTCTTAGCCGTTGGATTGCATCTTCCAGGGGGTTAAGTAGCGATGCGGCGATGGTAATTTTCACATCTACTTCTTTCTGCCTTTGCCTCCGTCGCCATTGCCGCTGCTCCTCTGCTTCTTTGTGCTCTTCTCTTTCGCGGCGCTGGACCAGCTCCGCGTATTTCCCAGCTACTTCCTCCGGTCACACCGCCGCCGCGGAATGGAGAAGAAGAAGGGAGGCGCCACAAACGATTTCACCGTTGTCGCGGTTGCTATGAAGAAGAAGGGTGGCTCCACCGCTGCGGGCACCACACTGCTACCGCCGGAAAAAGAAAGGCACGGGCACTCGCGTCACCAATGGTGCTTGGCGTGCATCCATGATAAAGTCTTCAGAGCTTTGTCTTCTTCGCCAGGATAGAGTTTTGTCTTCCGCAGTCACGGACGCGCGCGTCCCTGGCAGCGAGGTAATCCCCTATCCTCCTGTTGGCTTTCGGGTGATGTTCCTAGCGTTCATCATCCGTGGTTTCTCGTTGCCCCTGCATCCTTTCTTTAGGGGCCTTCTCTGTTTTTACGGGCTTCAGCTCCATCAGCTGTCCCCAAACTCCATCCTCCACGTAGCTTGCTACATTACTCTCTGCGAGTGCTGGCTCGGAATCGAGCCGCACTTCGGTCTCTTCAAGCGCCTCTTTAAGTTGAAGCGCCAATCGGCACCTGGCTCCGTAGTCTACGATGTAGGCGGCTGCGGTATCCACGTCGACCCCTCCGTCACGTACTTCGACATCAAGCTGATGATGTCCGTCCAAGGGTGGAGGGACAAGTGGTTCTACGTCCACGACCAGAAGGCCGACGGAGACCACTACAGACTCGCGCCCTTTGACCCCGCGACGCCGTGCAAGAGGATGCGCTCCTGGAAGAACGTAGTGATGCCCGGTGAGTCCGCGGAGACAGATGTGATGTACGAGCGCGTATGCGACCTCGAGAGTCGCATGGGTAAGGAAGAGGGAGGTTGCGCCCTTGTTTGCATGGGGCTGCGCCATCGCGTTCAGCCCCTGCAAGCCAGAGTCCACCCTATATTCCAGTGGGCTGGCGCAGACGATGTCACTCGCATATCTGTCGATGGTAGTTCCGCGAGTGAGGTAGATAAGAGGGTGCGACTGGTCACCAAGTACACTGTCAAGGATGTGCTCCTCGGTGAACCAGATGTTCCTTCGTTCGATGCTGCTAACCCTCCTCCTGAGGTACAATTGTGCTACGTAGCAGCTTTGCTTTGTCGACTGTTTTTTTGCTAAGTTGTTTTCTATATGCAGGATTGGGCGGTGTCACCTTGTATGCCCCCTCTTCCTGAGGGGGTTATCCCTCGTGAAGCCTTGGAAGAGGACATGTCGGAGTCGACCGTCCCATCTGATGTAGAGGAGGAAGCCCCCGAGTCGAGTGGTCCGGACACTCGCAAGCATTCGCGTAGCGAGGATTCGGATGCGTCGTCCCCTTCGACTCTGGAAGGTGCAGGTGTTGGTGCGGAGTCGCCGATACCTGCCATTCCCGTGAGTGCCATGGCGCCATCCTCTCGCAAGAAGATGCGGCTGCCGAAGGAGTCGTCATCAAAGTCGGGGGGATCATACCTTCGATTTTGATAAGTTTGATTGGTAAGTATATGGGTCTTCCTTTTGGTTCTTCTTTGGGGTCGCCTTTTCTTGATGTTGGTTTGGTTCTACAGTCAGCAGGCGTCGTCATCTTCTGGCGACGTCCAATTTTAAAAGAGTCTGGAGTCGCGACCTCCAAGGCCAAGAAAGTGGTTGAGCGCACTCCTTCTCCTCCATTGGCGGCCCACTTCGGCCATAATTCATCGAGTTCTCCGCACAATGTGGAGCACCAGATGGTTATCTGGGCGACTGCGAATCCATCGACTTCGGAGTCTTTGGAGGATCATGTAAGTGTAGTTTATTTCCTCTATTTTTGCAGCCGAATGTATCATATTCTATCATCTTCTTATCCTTTGTTGTTTCTCCTATCACAGCTTATTGTGAAGGAAGCCGCTCGCTTAGCGGAGCAAGTTCTTGCGATGGGTAGCCACCATGCAATGCTGGATACTCGCCACCGCGTAGTTGAAAGTAAGTGTCTTGCTTTTTCTTCGTCCTCTCTATGATATATCTGGTTGATAGCCTGTCCTTGTTTGTTTCATAGCTGAGCATAATGCACTCCTCCGCGACGTCGCTTCCCTTGAAAAGACGCTCGCTGTGGTGGTAAAGAGCCACGATGAGGCAGTCGCAGCATGTGCCGAGTCGCGGAAGCGCGAGGATGATCTACGTGCCTCCATCGTGGCTAGGGAGAATTTGTTCGAGGAACAACTTTTTTCAATTGCCAAGGCTCTCTTAGGTATTCCCTTGTCTGAATTTTTTGGTGCTTTCTTCTTTTGAATTTTTTGTTTGTGTTGACTCTTGTGCCTATGCTTGGCTGTAGATGCCAGTGGTTTAAGCTTCGACCCTCAGGCACTCCACCGTGACGATGCCTTGGCGGGTGCCATTTCAGCAGTCGAGGATTGTAGCGCTGCCGTTCAAGGAACGCTCTCCTAGGCCAAGGGCGTGCTGAGTCGCCTCCAGGAAGAACTGGCGCCCAAGGCTAAGCTGATCAAGAATATGGACGAGTTGGTGGAGTCCATTGCCGGGGGCATCCCTGGAAGCTTCAAGAACTCGCTCTGTGCGGCTGGTGCTTCGATATCACTCGCAATGGTTCAAGCCCATGGAGTCAAAGTTGATCCTGCGGCGGTCTCCAAGGCGATGCCTGTTAGCGCTAATGGCCAGCAGGTAGTCTTTGCTCCCTTCGCGACTGCTTGTGGCAAGTACGGCCCGCAGCTGATCAATACAGTTGCGAAGTACTCTGAGGAGCTTCAGCGAGCCAAGAATGCTGCGAAGGCTGCAACATCAAGGGCCGGCGAGAAGTCTGTGGCATCTGATACTGCCACAGACTCAATGAGGCCCCCAAAGCCGAAGTCGAAGTCGAAGAAGCCAATCGCTCCTCAGTAGTCGCATCTTGTAATAATTAAATAGCTTATGTCTTTTGTCAAGAACATGCCTGTTGGCGAGTGTATCTGCTGATACTTTTGTTAATCTTGAATGTACTCGAATCTTTTGTCTATGCCTCGCCTTAGTCCTCTTATTGTCTCTTGCTTGACTTGTGATAGGGTACATCGAGTGATCCTTTGAGGGAGCCTCAGGATTCCCTGCCCCTTGATGACACTTTGGAACCTCCGCGCTCAAGGATGGATGAGCTTTCTCTGCTCTCGCGACTCTGTGACCGCGTGAAGCAGTTGGAGCGTGAATTGCCCGTACTCCATGGAAATGCGGACGTATGGAAGTTGAAGGCGGAGAAAACCGCCGCCCGAGAACAATATCTGCTAGGGGAGGTGACGTAGTTGGGAGACCAATTCAAATGTTAGTCTTATTTCTTCCTGTCATTTCTTTGTAGTCACTCGCAGTAGTTCATTGTCCTCATATTTTGTTTTTGCTTGGTATAGTTGTCAGCGCGCGCCATCCGCAGGATGAGAAGGATCGGATTGCCATTCACATGCATGACCTGACCCAAGAGCAGCTTCAGACGAGTGGGTACTTCTGGGTAGATCATGATCGCGCAATCGCACTGGCGACCCTGCAGGATCGTGCGTCGTGAGTGCTTCACTTTCTGAAAAAGTCGCAATCATGCTTGAAGAATATTTATCGGACAATGTTTCCGCTGGACGTCGCTCCATCGAGCCTGCTGGCCCTCCTTGCCAAATTCCAAGACTTGACTGCGGTCTGCGAGTGTGTACGACAGCAGTTAGTGGCTGGTGCCAAGGCCGCTCTATCGTTGGTGCCATTACACAGACCCGATGTGGACGTTGCCCTGATTGCCACCGGACCCCCAGCGCCGCCAGCGGGTTCGATTTGGAACATGGTTCCTCACTACCAGGCGGTGGATCACCCAGCGGAGGAGATCGTCGACTTCTTTGAGGAGCAGACCAATGTTCCTTTGCTACAACAGTAGTTTAGTTTGTATCCTGCACATAGTTGCACTAGTGTTGTAAAGTTCATAGACATGTTGTGTATAATTGAGTAATATTGATGTAGAAAAGAGCTTGTTATCGTGTATGTTTGTGAGTGCATTGCACTATGCGATTCCTTTTCGTTAGCCTGACTTGTGTTTATCTCAGTCCCTTGCCAACCTGTCAGGTGCGTGGCAGCTGGGTTGGTGTTTATCAAGGGTTTCGATTGATGCGTCAGCTACTCAGGATATCGCGTTAGTTCGTAGAACAGATGTGTACAGGGTGGCGCATCCCCCGAGTGGATTAATTGCGAAAATAGAAAGGAACACAGAATTTTTGGGGCACTTAGCTTTATTTATTCGCAGAACAGTACGAGGTACAATGTGTGGCTGAGTAGCCTTGGCTGAGTAGCCTTATTTGCAAAGAAAAGTAAGTGCGACTAAGGTTAGAAGCGCCACAGCTGTGCGACGTTCCAGGGGTTGGAGTATGCGACTCCTGTCTCGAAATCTTTAAGGCGATAGGCGCCACCTGGGATTACTTCTGTAATCACGTATGGTCCCTCCCAAGGGGACTCGAGCTTGAGATGCCCTTGTTGTTTCAGTCGCAGGACGAGGTCGCCTTTGACGAAGGACCTAGGGCGTAGCCTCCTGCTGTGGTAGTTGCACAGGTTCTGTTGGTAGATCGTTGATCTTTCCGCGGCAATTTCCCTTGCCTCGTCAAGGAGGTCGACGGAGTCTTCGAGTGCAAGAGTTAACTCCTGCTCGCTGTAAGCGACCACACGCGGTTCTTTGTATCACACTTCGGCGGGTAGCACTGCTTCATCCCCGTGCACCATGAAGAACAGGGTGTACCCTGTGGCACTGTTTGGAGTTGTGTGTAGGCTCCATAGTACTAATTGCAGCTCGTCTGGCCAGCAGCCTGTGGCCTGCTCGAGTGGTTTGAGGAGTCGCTTCTTGATGCCGCCACAGACAAGCCCGTTAGCTTTTTCGACCTGGCCGTTGGTCTGTGGATGTGCTATGGAGGCATAGCTGACGTTGATCCCTAGATTCTCGCAGAATTCCTAGAACTCCTTGGATGTGAAGTTTGCTCCATTGTCTGTGATGATGCTGTGTGGCACTCCGAAGCGGTAAACGATGGACTTGAAGAACTTGACTGCGGTATAGCCTAACTGATTAGTCACTGGCATGGCCACTATCCACTTGGTGAATTTGTCGACTGCGACCAAGAGGTAAACGTAGCCTCCACGTGAGGACCTTGGGAATTCGCCGACCATGTCGAGCCCCCATTGTGCGAAGGGCCAGGCTAGTGGAATTGGTCGGAGCTCTGCGCCGGGTGTGTGCGGCTTGTTCGCGAATCGCTGGAAAACATTACATTTTTGGACGATGTCCTTGGCGTCCCGCATGGCCGTAGGCCAGTAGAATCCAGCTCGTAGAGCTTTGGCAACGAGGGCGCGACTGCCAGCGTGGTGCCTGCCGGTCCCTTCATGGATGTCGAGGAGAACAGCTCTTCCATCGGCCATGGAGACGCATCGTTGGAGTACGCCTGTGATGCTGTGCTTATATAGTTCGCCGTTGATAACAGCAAATGCCTTGGAGCGCTCGTGCGATGTGTCGGGCGTCAGTTGGATCATCCGGTAACCTCTTGCTAAGGAGGTACGCGATGTATGGTTGGGTCCAAGATGTCTCGATCATCATGACGCTCATTGGTCCCTCGAGTCCTGTGTCCATCTACAGGTTCATCGAGTGACATGGCTCATTGGGCGGTGCAGCCCCCGAGTCCGTTGTTGTGCTTGTTTTCTTCTCTGCGGCCTTTGGCTTGATGGAGCATTCGCAAGATGCGCTCGAGAAATACCCCAGGTGGTAGGGGCGCAGGTAGAGCCTATGTTGGCGAGTGTGTCCGCCTCTTCGTTGCTTTCGCGGCCTATGTGTCGCAGCTCGCAACCGCGAAGTCCCCTTCGAGTGGTCGTAGAGGTCGCGGTAGGCAATCATGTTGTCATTCAGTGCATCGCACTCGTGCATTTTCTGGTTGACGACAAGCTTGGAGTCGCCATATATTATGAGTCTCTTGGCGCCGCAGGATTTTGCCATCCTCATCCCGTGTAGTAGGGCCTCGTATTCAGCTTCGTTGTTGAGGCGGTTGAATTGCATTCACATGATATATTTCAGCTTGTCTCCCTGGGTTGATGTCAGTATGACACCTGCGACGGCCCCGTCCTTTCGCTTGGAACCATCGAAGTGGCATTGTCCAGAGGTAGGACATGTCTGGTTTTTGAGGGAGCTGGTTCTCCATCCAGTGCATGAGGAAGTCAGGGAGAACTTGCGACTTGATTGCGTAGTGTTTTTCATATGTAATGTCTCGTGGAGACCGTTCAATTCCCCAAAGCGCGACTCGTCGGTGGCGTCGGATTGTTGAGGATGTGCCCAAGCGGGGCGTCATGACTACCACGATTGGATGCTCCTGGAAGTAGTGGCGCAGTCGCCGGGCCATCATGAAGACGTCGTTATGCCAGTTTCTGTAGTGCGGGGTACGCTATTTTGTTGGAGTAAGTACCTCGCTGAGGTAGTAGACTGGCGTTGTACTCCATGTACCTTGTTTTCCTCAGCTCGTTCTACTACGAGCACTGTGCTGACCACCTGGTTGGTGGCAAAGATGTACAACATCAATGGTTCCCTTTCGTGTGGGGTTACTAGTACTGGCGAGGTGGATAGCAGGCGCTTGAGGTCTTCGAATGCTTCCTGCGCCTCATTGGTCCGCTCGAACTTGTCAGCTTTGCGGAGGAGTTGCTAGAAGGGTAGTGCCTTTTTGCCCATTTGACTGATGAATCGACTGAGCGCCGCGATTCGTCTGGCCAGCTGCTGGACGCCTCTTATGTTCTTCGGCTTTTCCATTGCTAGTATGGCTTTTATCTTCTTCGGGTTCGCCTCGATCCCTCTCGCGGAGATAAGATGCCCGAGTAGTTGCCTAGATGGTACGCCGAAGGCGCATTTGTCCGGATTGAGCTTGATCCGGTAGCGGTCGAGGTTGGCGAAGGTTTCGGGCAAATCGTCGATTAGTGAGGCTTCCTCTTTGGTCTTAATTACTATGTCGTCGACATAGACTTGAATGTTGCGACCAAGTTGGTTCTTGAGGCAAGCCTGCATGCACCGCTGGTAGGTGGCTCCTGCGTTCTTTAGCCTGAAGGGCATTGTGTTGTAGCAGAACACACCAAAGGGTGTTGTGAACGCTGTTTTTTTCATGATCTTCCTCCTTCATTCGAATCTAGTTATAGCCTGAGTAGGCGTCGAGGAAGCAGAGGCGCTCACATCCCGCGGTGTGGAGTCGATGATCTGGTCGATTCGCGGTAGTAGGAAGTGGTCCTTTGGACAGTGCTTATTCAAAGAGGTGAAGTCCACGCACATCCGCAGTGATGAAGGGTATGTATGCCCATGTGTGGTGTGGTAATTAATGACAATCCCTATGGACTAATGTGCAAATTGAGTTTCACTTGTAGGTTTGTCCATTGGCATCGCTTGGACCAGTGTTGGTTTCAAGGATGAAAAAGAAGAAGCATTGTCCAAAGGCTTTGTGCCTATTGGAATCAAGTAGAAAAAGAAGATCAAGTATGTCTTGAAGAAGAAGAAGATGGAGTTCCGCATGGCTATCTTCAAGACATCGTCAAGAATTGAAGTGCAAGCTCAAGATGTGCCATCCTCGGCAATCATGGAATGATGAAGACAAGTTCGAAGAAGAGGCTTTCCCCATGGAGTATGGGGAGCATTTCTCAAGTCTTCATCAAGCAAGAACAATCAAGAAAGGTGTTCCATCTTGAAGGTGACAAGATCATCTACATCAGCTCAAGTGGATGCTCAAGGCAAAGGTATGATCTTGATAGGGTTTCTATTTTACCGGTCTCGTGTAGTGTTGGGAGACCGGGTTTAGGATAGATAGCCGTACTATTCAAGAGGGGCTCTCGCGTGGGTGACTCGTTCGTATCTTTCGAAGAGAGCTCAAACCTTTGCATACATAGCATCATCTTACTTGGTTGTTGTTTGGTTCTTGTCCATGTGAAGATCTAGAGCTTGGTGGTTATCTTCATAACATGCTCTAGTTCATCAAAAACGGATTTCCCTTGCATATCTCATTGCGTTTTGATCTTGCGGGTTTTCCGGCTCCACACCTTGGGAGGTATCTCACATATAATTCATGGTATTTTCTCCCTTGGTGATATCCAATATTTCCTATTTTTGTTGGATTCTACACGTTGTTATCTTTCCAACAAAATTGGTTTTCATCTCGTTTGGAGTTCAGATGCAAAAGTTGTGGTAATTCTGGTTCTGAAGTTTCTCTGACCGGAAGTACCAGCCAAATGCCGAAGTACCGCTCGGGCAGAAATGCCGCCGGTAGTACCGGGTTAATTCGGGCCCAATTTCTGGTAACCCCGTTTTCGCTTCAGTTATGCTCTCTGCCTGGTCTGCGCTATTGTCGGAACTTGCGATCGGATCTTCAGGCGGTAGTACCGCTAGGACATTCTTGCCACCGGTAGTTCCGGCAGAAGCGGCGGTAGTACCGGCAGGCTCACGTTTTTTGTTCTTTGCCTCGTTGTTTTCTGACCGTTGGCTGGGTGCCACCGGTAGTACCGGCCACCCACGTACTACCGGCCTGTGCGCGATTCTGATGAGTAACGGGCAGATCGGGGAGCCCTTTAAAAGGAGCTCCCCTTTCCCCTTCGGCCCTATCACTTGTTCTTCTTGGTTTTTGGCTTTCTCTTCTCCTCCATTGTTGACCTTGAAGAGCTTGCCCTCTCCCCTTCTCCCTCCTATGATTCTTGCATCTTTTGAGGGATTTGAGAGAGGAGATCTAGATCTACAAGCCCCACCAAGCAAAATCCCTTCTTTGTGAAGGAATCCTTGGGATCTAGATCTTGGAGAGTTTTGTGTTCTCCTCTTGTGTTCTTCCTCCCTTATTCCCCCAATAGCTTTTGTAGCTTTGGTGGATTGAGAGTGAAGGACTTGCCTCTTGCATTTGGTGCATAGGTTTGAGTTCTCCTCGGAGATTCGGTGAGTTCAATCCCTTGGGATTGTTTCTCTTGGGTTCTTGGAACCCTAGACGGTGTGTGGTTGGATAGTTGACCTTTTGTGGTCTTGTAGCCTTTTGTGGCCTTGTTGCCTTTTGTGGATTTGTAGCCTTTGTGGCATTGTTCTTGGGCTCCAATTGAGTTGTGGAGGTTCCCCAAGCTTGTTGGCCTTTTGTGGCATTGTGGAGCCTTTGTGGCGTTTCTTGGGAGCCCTCCAATTGAGTTGTGGAGATTGCCCCAAGCCGTGTACGGGTTCGGTGACCGCCCTCAAGTGTCCCATAGTGGAACGTGAGTAGGCCTTTGTGGCGAGCTCACGGGAGAATAGGGTGAGCCTTTTGTGGCGTCGGTGAGTTGCGTGGCTTCGCATCCTTGGTGAGGCCTTGTGTGGCGTTGGGTGAGCATCGAGCCACCACACCTCGAGGTGAGCCATTTGTGGCGTTCGAAGTACATTGCGCCCCCGCACCTCTCCAACAGAGACGTAGCTTCTTTGGAAGTGAACTTCGGGAAACAAATCATCGTCTCCGCGTCCATCGGTTATCTCTCAACCGAGCCCTTTACCTATGCAATTTACATTGTGGTAGCCTTCGTGCTTGAAGTACTATATCTTGCTATCTCCTTGTTCCTTGTCTTGCTTAGCATAGGTTGTTGGTGCACTTAGTGAAACTAGTGGATATAGGTTTTGGCTTGATAAATTAAACGTTAAGTTTTATTCCGCATTTATTAGAGCCTAAACCGTAATAATTTTAAAACGCCTATTCACCCCCCTCTAGGCGACGTCCATTTCCCTTTCACGCAGGATATCCGTGTCCTTTGTTGGTACTAGCACCGTGTTGGCGAGCCAAGTGCTTTCCTTGATCTCGCGTATAAATTTGGCGTCGAGGAGTCTGTTGATCTCCATTCCAACTGCCTTTGCCCTTGGTTCAAACAATCGCCAAATGTTTGTTTGATTGGCCTTGCGTCTGGGTTGACATTGAGTGCGTGCTTGGTGAATTCCCTGGGAACTCCTGGCATGTCCGCTAGACACCAGGCGAAGATTTCCTAGTGCTCACGGAGGAATTCGACGAGGCGCGAGTTCCTATGCGGGACTCAAGTTGTTGGCGATGCGGGCCCATCTGGCGGGATCCGATGGGTGGACCTGAACTTTCTTTGTGTGCACCAATGAGTCGAAAGATAGGTCAGGTGAACTTGGCCGGCTCAGGGGAGGCAGACTGTGTCTGTTGACTCCTTTAGTCTCGCGAGTTCTTCCTGCATGCCTAAGAACTGGGAGATTCTGTTGAATTCCCTGTTGCAATTGTCGGATCTCTCGAAGCTCCCGTTGACTGTGATGACACCATTAGGGTCTGGCATCTTCATCTGCAGATAGGCGTAGTGTGGCACTGCCATGAACCTAGCGAACACGACACGTCCGAGGATGCAGTGGTACTGCGAGGGCCAGTCGACAACCTCGAAGTCGATGCGCTCACGCCGAAAGTTTTTCGGCGTGCCGAAGATGACGTCGAGGTTGATTTTTCCAAGGGGATACACACCCTTGCCTGGGACGATGCCGTGGAATGTTGTGTTTGAGGCTTCTAAGCAAGTTAGAGGGATCCTCATTGCTCGCAAGGTACTCGCGAATATAAGATTGATGCCGCTTCCGCCGTCCATGAAGACGTGGCTCATGTCAAAGCCTCTGATTTGCGCCTCGAGTATGAGGGGACAATGGCCTAGACGAGGTACTTGGGGCAAATGGTCGCGCTTGTCGAAGGTGATGCAGGACTCGCTTCGGCTGAGGTAGTCAGTGGTAGATGGTGGCGAGTTTGTGGCCAAGTTGACTTGGCGAGTGATGGCCTTCTGCACCCGATTCGAGGGGCGTCCCTTTTGGATCATCATGGTACCCATGGCCCGTGGGTATGGTTCGCCTCCGTGGTGCTGGTCCGGTGCAGCTGCATTTGGGGGTGGCCCAGGCGGTGGTGGCGGAGCTCCATGTGCCACGGTGCCTGGGGCGACTCCATAGCCCCTTTCGACTGTGTTGCTATTCATCCGAGCCAGTCCCTCATGCAGCTTGAGGAACTCGCGGCAATCCTTGAGGAGGTGGCTGGACTTATTTTTTCCATCGTGTTTGTCGATGTAGAAGTGCACAGTGCATGGCCCGGACAGCTTGTCCTCGATGGATGTTGCGGGTGCCTCATCGCGATTGTGGCGCCGCCATACTTGCATGGTTTTTCCGGAGTCGCGGTATCCACCGCTACGGTAGCCGCTATTGCGGTTGTCGTCGCGTCTGTCAGCGTAGCCTGCTGCGACCATGTTGACGTCGTCACGGTCATCGTAGATGCGCATGCGGCGTTTGCTTCGGCGGTCGCGTCGACGCTCGAGTTCTGCCTCGTCGTCAGAGTGAATGCGATTTTTCACTGAATCTTCTCCATCTGCCCAGCGATTCACGATTTCCATCAGGTGGTCGATGGTTTTGGGCTTCGAGTGGCCCAGCTCCTCCCTGAGCTCTATGCAACGTACGTCGCCGTTAAATGCATCAATCACGCGATCCTCCGAGATGTTCTCTGCGGAGTTCTTGATGATGGACCACCTCTGGATGTAAGAGTGTAGCGACTCGCCTGACCTTTGCTGGCAACATCTCAGCTCTTCGATTGATGCAGGCCGTTTGTATGTGCCTTTGAAGTTGCGTACGAAGCTGTAAACCAGCTCTTCCCAACTACGAATGGATCCGCGTGGGAGGTTGTTGAGCCATGCTCGGGCGGCGCCCTACAGCTGTAGCTGCAGGCATTGCATGGCCGTGCTTCGACTCCCGCCATGGAGCCTGACGGAGGATATGTGGTCTTCCAACCAGATTTTCGGGTCCTATAGGCCGTCAAACTTCGGGTTCTCCGATGGGAGCTCAAACCCCTTGGGCATTCGCTTTTGCCTGATGGCCCTGCTGAAGCATCTAGCGCCACTTAGCTCCACATCTTCGTCTTCTGAGTCAGTCGACTGAGCACGTCGTGCCCTTGATTTGTCAATCTTGCACTGCGTGAGGTCAATCGCGCGCATCATAGTAGTGATCGTGTCGCTATGAACGGCGATGTCGAGACAGATCGTGACGGTCATCGCTAGATCAGCGCGAGGAATAGCGTTTTGCCAGAGCCTTGCCTTTCTTCGGCTCTGACACTGGTTCTTTGTCGAGGGCGGCCTCGATTAACCCCAAGCCTACGATCGTAGATCGGTGCATGGCAGCTCGAGGGTCTCTAGTTGGCGGTTGGTTGTTGAGGAGGTACATGGTGGCCACCATTACCGCGGCTTGCGGTGTTTTCGGGAGCACGTTGTCGTGCATATCCACTGTCATGGAGCCGAAGTCGAGGACTTTAGCAGCTTCCACACGTTCTTGTTCGGTAAGGTGGGCGAGTCGAGATCGTATCTTGTTGGCGATGTACTCGTTGCACCTGGAGGAGGATCCTCCGTGGGAGGAGAGCCCAGCACGTCGAAGGCTCGACTCATCTGCCGCCTTTTTGCGCACCTCGAGTTGCACGATTGTTTGTACTTGACGCTTGAATTCCTCCTTCAGGAGCCAATGGTAGCCCATTAGCAGCTCTTGCGGGGAGCCAAAGGGTAGAGGGTTACCCCGTAGGGCATCGCGGCAGCGAGCCCACTCGAGTTCATTGAGCATGATCATGACGCGTTCGCCAGTCTGCTCATTTATTATGGTTGGAGGCTCGACTGCTCCCCCGTTGTTGACGGGGGCACCGTCTGGCGATGGTCCGCCGTTGGGTATGCCGCTATTTGGCGGGTCGGCTCTGTGGCCGCCGTTGCCCGTGTTGTCGCAATTGGCGGAGGTGTCGCCTACGTTGATGATGGCGCACATGAAGTGGTTGGGGAAGCTGCTGCTCCCGCAACTTTCAGATCCGGAAACCGTAGGCTCCATCTTCAATTGCCAGATCGCTCAGATCGGATTTGCGACTGTTGTCGCTGACCGTATTCTCGACTGTTGTCGAGGCGTTGAGCTTACTGAGGGCGCCGATCGGTGGAGGGAACCACGATGCTGGAGCAATCGATGGTGCCGTCGGCTGGCCAGGCATGCGAAGCGTGCCCATCTGACCAACTTGGAAGTGGAAGCTCCCGATCGCCAAGCTGATTCCATCGCCCACAGGCTCAAAAGCCGGGCGAGGGGCTGGTGTGTGGACGGTGAAGTTGAACGCGCTGAAGAGCTGGCGAATCTCCGTTGTTGCGGAGTTGTAGATCGCGGTTGATGGGGCCGAAGAAGCCGCAATATCAGCACTCCCAATTCCCACAGACGGCGCCAATTGACGAGGGTTAACTCATCAATGCCCATTGTTATGGACTTGGGTTTTGGAGAAGGAGGGAGCATTGGAGACATCTATCAGCTAGCAAACAAGCACACAGGGGACTCAAAGTTTTACCCAGGTTCAGGCCTCGCAGAGGTCCCTACTCCTGCTTGTCTGCTCATGGAATTATTGAGGGAATCGAAGATTACAATTGTGCGCAGATGCAATCTGGAGAAGGTTGTGGAAAGTAGGGTTGTGTGTGTCCTCCTTGCCGCCCCCTCCTAGCCTTTATATAGATAGGCAAGGTCCCCGGTAGCAGGTCGAGTCGTTTACAGTTTAGGGTTTCCCCTTTTGAACTTTCTATCTTTAGCTTCTTCTTGTTCTTCAAGCACCCGAGAGTCCATAAGTTACTCGAGTCCTCTGTTTGGGCCTTGGAGGACACCGTGGGCTCCCGCTGTATTCAGGCCGTATATACCAAGCTCGAGTATCTGTAGGGTATACCCATGTCAGGCGGTGTTCCTTATAATACTATTTTTGTTCTTCCGTGAACCCACCTTGCCAATAAGATTCAGTTTCAAAGAAACCAATCATTGATAGAAAGCATGATAAAGCAAGACAATAACATACCAACAAAAATAACAACTATAGTAGGAACTAATTTTTTGTGTGTTTTTGATAAAGAAAGCAAACTAGTGAAACTAATTTTTTTTGTGTGTTTTTCATAAAGAAACAAGCAAACAAAATGAAAGTAAACTAAGCAAAACAAAAATAACAAAGTAAAGAGATTGGTTATGAGGGACTCCCCTTGTGAAGATGTCCTTGACTCCTCGGTAACGGCGCCAGAAAAATGCTTGATGGCTCGGTGTTGATGTGGAGCTCGTTGGGGAACCCCAAGAGGAAGGTATGATGAGCACAGCAGCAAGTTTCCCTCAGTTACGAAACCAAGGTTTTATCGAACCAGTAGGAGCAAGGAAACACCCAAAGGTGTTGCTAGTTGAGCCTTGGCAGGGCGCACTACCGGTGCTAGTAGCAACGTGGAGACCTGCACAACACAACCACAAAACTCTGTCCCCAACTTGCGATGAGGTTGTCAATCTCACCGGTTTTGCTGAAAACAAAGGATTAAGCATATCGAATGGAAGGAAGTAATATTTTGCAGAAAGTAAACACAAAGCAGTAAACAGTTGTAGATTTTATGTAAAAGAAAGGACCGGGATCCATAGTTCACTAGAGGTGGCTCTCCTTAAGATAGATAACATGTTGGGTGAACAAATTACAGCGGGGCAATTAACAAACATCGAGAAAGCATACAAGCATATACTAATCTTCTTGACTCCTTTGGAACTTGATTGGGAATTACAACATTATACATAGATCGCCATCCAACTGCATCTATGACTAATAATCCACCTTCAGGTTATCATCTGAACCCCCTCCAGTATTAAGTTGCAAGCAACAGATTATTGCTTTACGAATTGCATGTAATGTAAACAATACGATTGTTCTATGAACAAAGGATTGTTGTTTTCTCCCTAGTAGCAACAGCACATCTAGTACCTTTGAGATTTGAAGTTATCTTTTGATTCATGATTATTATATTAGATGATTGAACTAGGTTGAGTGTTATGATACTTGTACAACTGTCATCATTTTAGGGATTTTCACACCAATAAAGTATTGATTAAATTATGAGAAGAAGAATTTTGGTAGCATATTATAGTCACGAGTTTTAAAAAGCCATAAAGGTAGTAAGAATGATCAAGTGGCTGTACTAAAAAAAGAGAAAAAAAGAAAGAGAAGAAAAGAGAATAAAAGAACAGCTATCAAATGAATCCCAAGGAAAAAAGAAAGATACAAGAAAAAGAATGATCATGAATATTCATTACTAAAATCAAGTGCTCAATTAGTTTAACTTTATGATTATATGATATGTTGAATCACTAAAAGCTTCTTATAAATTCATTGATACTAAAAGGGTGTGTAAACCTCTAGGTCATGTGATGTGTAAGGGTATGATAATACCCCCGAAGTAACTTTACATCTGATATTGTATTCCTGTTTCAATTTCTGCCTCATTTATTGTAACGACTCGTGCCTCATGAATATGATGATCTTGTCCATAAGCCACCATATTGCTCGGGGACGAGTAAAAGTCTAGCTTGGGGGAGTGATGGTAACAAACATGGCCACTTTTCATTGGGACTCCAAGTGCAGAGTGTTGTAGCAAGCTTCTTTTCCCCACAAGGGTGACTCGAGGGTTTATATTGAACTCTCGGGGAATTGGTTATGGAAGGATGTTTGTCTTATCCTCTTCAAGCAACCTGTAAGTAAAATAATTTGTCTTGTGTCCCCACCTCCATCTAGTGGTTGTCAAGCACAATGTTTCGTATTAGTAATATGAAATAAAAATGTAAACTAAAATAAAAAGAAGTAAATAAAGTAAAGCAATGCAAACTAGATGATATGGAAGATACTAGAGTTGTTTTTGGGGGGTTTTATAAGTGATTGCAAGTAGAGAAAGTATTTTTGTATTTTCGAAATAATAAATTGCAAAAATTCTAAAGGATAGTAGATGCAATGGAAAGGTGTTTCTTATGATAAAAATCGGACCGAGGTTCATGGATTCACTTGTCTACTCTCTTTTTAGGTTGTAGTGGTCACAAAACAATTCATTAATGATAAAGATTCATGGAAATTCTATAAGTGCTTGATAAAATAAATTAATATGGGCATCACATTCTAATATTGAGATGGAATACATCTCTCTCTTATACTCCTCAAGCGTGTAATCTTGATTTAAGAACAAATCAGAGTATAGCTTTAAGCAATATTACATGATGTTTGAAATAAAAATATGCTACCTTGATTTAACAAGGTCATCATACTTTCACGTGATGACTATAGCACATGATTTCACTTTACCCCTAGTGAGGCAGCAAAAGAAAGGTAAAAACAAAAGTAGATCTTGAATATTATGTGTCACAATTCGATCTCCATCCCCATGCTACACTATCTAACACACACTTCTCCCCATACAAGTTCTTGCATACAAGTTGGATCAAAACAAGCAATGAAGAATAGGGTGCATGATATGCATCTATTAAAACATCTTACATAAAATAGATTCCAATCTCAAATATCAAATCATAGAACAAAGATCCACCACATAGGAATTACAAATATGACCATAATCATGTTGGGAAGCTCATATGGTACTACATCTATGAAGAACAAGAGAGAAATAGATCAAGCTACTGCCACAAACCCATAGCCCAGAGGTGGAGCAAGGAAACACCCAAAGGTGTTGCTAGCTGAGCCTTGGCAGGGCGCACTACCGGTTCTAGTAGCAACGTGGAGACCTGCACAACACAACCACAAAACTCTGTCCCCAACTTGCGATGAGGTTGTCAATCTCACCGGTTTTGCTGAAAACAAAGGATTAAGCATATCGAATGGAAGGAAGTAATATTTTGCAGAAAGTAAACACAAAGCAGTAAACAGTTTGTAGATTTTATGTAAAAGAAAGGACCGGGATCCATAGTTCACTAGAGGTGGCTCTCCTTAAGATAGATAACATGCTGGGTGAACAAATTACAGCGGGGCAATTAACAAACATCGAGAAAGCATACAAGCATATACTAATCTTCTTGACTCCTTTGGAACTTGATTGGGCATTACAACATTATACATAGATCGCCATCCAACTGCATCTATGACTAATAATCCACCTTCAGGTTATCATCTGAACCCCCTCCGGTATTAAGTTGCAAGCAACAGATTATTGCTTTACGAATTGCATGTAATGTAAACAATATGATTGTTCTATGAACAAAGGATTGTTGTTTTCTCCCTAGTAGCAACATCACATCTAGTACCTTAGAGATTTCTGTCACTTCCCCGGATTACCAGAGGCATGAACCCACTATCGAGCATAAATACTAACTCTTGGAGTTGCTAGCATCTACTTGGCCAAGATAGCTACTAACAACGGAAAGCATGCAAGATCACAAATAACAAAGACATGATAGAATCAATAATCAATCTGAAATAGCATCTCAATATCCATCGGATCCCTACAAACACAACATGCAGAATTACAAATAGATGATCTTGATCATGAACGGAGCTTACAAGATCTAGACATGAAAGCACAAAGGAGGAGAACCAGCCATCTAGCTACTACATGGACCCATAGTCCAGAGATGAACTACTCACGCATCACATCGGAGGCTTGCATGATGATGAAGAAGGCCTCTAGGGTGAATTCCCCTCTCCGGCAGGGTGCCAGGAAGAGCTTCAGATCCCTCCCGATCTAGGGATGGAGATGACGGCGGCTACAGACTCTTTCGTGGATTTTTGATCGGGTCCTTAGGGTTTTCGTGCCGAGGGCAATATATAGGTGGAAGGAGAGGCCGAGGGGGTGCTGGGGTCGGCCAGACCACCCCCTGGCGTGGGCCAGGTATGGCCGCGCGGCCAGGTGGTGTGGCCGGCCCCCAGCCCTTCTCCGTCTCGTATTCTGGCATCAGATGTCTTCTGAAAAAATAGGCACTTTGGCTTTTGTCCCGTCCAATTCCGAGAATATTCATTTTCTGACTTTCCTGGAACCAAAAACAGCAGAAAACAGGCAACTGGCACTGTGGCTCTTGTTAATGGGTTAGTCCAAGAAATCATATGAAAAGTACTCCAAAATATGGACAAAACACACGAAAGTAGATAAAACCAAGCATGGAACATCAAAAATTATAGATACATTTGCAATGTATCACCACGCAGTATGGGCGCATCTTCCCGTGCGACTGGTAGTTACCGACTTTGTGTTTCTTCGTCCATTCTTTATTTGATTATGAAAAAAAGAAGTTGGTAAAATTCTATATTGAGGGGCAGTACGAGCGGGACTAGCCCGTACCACTTAGTCGGTTGATTATTTACCGACTCAAATCCGGTGAGTTTTTGGAAACGACCCGGTATAGGCGCATCATACGGACATTCGCCCGTACCAAGTGGTTGTTACGATCGCGATTTTTTCCCTTTTTTGCTTATTTCTTTCCTTATTTGTTGGGATTCTTTTCTTGTCCGACCCTTTTTCTTCTAGTGCAAAATTTTCCCTGCTTCTAACCCCTTATAAGCCTTCCAAGAGGTTTATTTTCTTCTCTTGAAAAACAGATCTTCTAGACGCCACGCGTCCCTCTCGAGAACTTTTCAACCATGTCTTACCCATGGGACATCGTTCAAGACAAGGAGGATCACCATGGATCTTCCTCAAGGATTATAGAAGATGCCAAGGTGGTAGTCGTTGCACATAAGAAAAAAGAGGAAGCAATATGCAACCAGTTAGGGGCCGAGGATGGATTCAAGCTGATGGAGATGATCAAGGATGGGCGTAAGGTGTTTAGCCTCGGTGTGGATAAAGAAGGAGACTTCAAGGAGGTTCAACTAAATCTAGAGGAAGATGGAGAATCTTACTTGAAGAGGCTGAAGAAACAAGGGGAAGACATCCAAGCTTCCCTGGATAAACTTGATCACCGCATCAAGAAAGTTGAGGTAAAGTCTTCAAGGTCTTCTAAACATATTGAACTGTTGCATCGTTATCTGGACCAGATGGATCTGAAGATAATGAAGGGGCTAGAAGCCAACCTCAACATCATCCTCCGGTCCATCAATGCACAAAAGAAGACGATTGAGATGTATAAGGCACTTGTGGAGCAATTGGAGACAATTAGCAAGCAGCACCAAATTAGCATCCTGGTCATGTAAGCAACAAACAAGATGCTTCGTGCAAGCCTTCGCAATTTCAGGACTTCTTCTCCCACGAATTAAGGATGTACCATAGTATCGAATAATCATAAGGGATTATTTGATCCCACTGGCTTGATTCAAATCTTAGGGGATCTGTGAGAACCTTGTAATCTATCTTACAGTTGGAGCATGTTTACTTTCATGTACGCATGTTAAGTTTTAATTCCAGAATTTGCATTAGTTGCATCAAGTTCAAGCTCCCTTCTGTCCAAGAGAAGATTTATATCCATTGAGTTTTGATACTTTATGATATTTGAAGTTATCTTTTGATTCATGATTATTATATTAGATGATTGAACTAGGTTGAGTGTTATGATACTTGTACAACTGTCATCATTTTAGGGATTTCCATACCAATAAAGTATTGATTAAATTATGAGAAGAAGAATTTTGGTAGCATATTATAGTCACGAGTTTTAAAAAGCCATAAAGGTAGTAAGAATGATCAAGTGGCTGTACTAAAAAAAGAGAAAAAAAAGAAAGAGAAGAAAAGAGAATAAAAGAACAGCTATCAAATGAATCCCAAGGAAAAAAGAAAGATACAAGAAAAAGAATGATCATGAATATTCATTACTAAAATCAAGTGCTCAATTAGTTTAAATTTATGATTATATGATATGTTGAATCACTAAAAGCTTCTTATAAATTCATTGATACTAAAAGGGTGTGTAAACCTCTAGGTCATGTGATGTGTAAGGGTATGATAATACCCCCGAAGTAACTTTACATCTGATATTGTATTCCTGTTTCAATTTCTGCCTCATTTATTGTAACGACTCGTGCCTCATGAATATGATGATCTTGTCCATAAGCCACCATATTGCTCGGGGACGAGTAAAAGTCTAGCTTGGGGGAGTGATGGTAACAAACATGGCCACTTTTCATTGGGACTCCAAGTGCAGAGTGTTGTAGCAAGCTTCTTTTCCCCACAAGGGTGACTCGAGGGTTTATATTGAACTCTCGGGGAATTGGTTATGGAAGGATGTTTGTCTTCTCCTCTTCAAGCAACCTGTAAGTAAAATAATTTGTCTTGTGTCCCCACCTCCATCTAGTGGTTGTCAAGCACAATGTTTCGTATTAGTAATATGAAATAAAAAATGTAAACTAAAATAAAAAGAAGTAAATAAAGTAAAGCAATGCAAACTAGATGATATGGAAGATACAAGAGTTGTTTTTTGGGGTTTTTATAAGTGATTGCAAGTAGAGAAAGTATTTTTGTATTTTCGAAATAATAAATTGCAAAAATTCTAAAGGATAGTAGATGCAATGGAAAGGTGTTTCTTATGATAAAAATCGGACCGGGGTTCATGGATTCACTTGTCTACTCTCTTTTTAGGTTGTAGTGATCACAAAACAGTTCATTAATGATAAAGATTCATGGAAATTCTATAAGTGCTTGATGAAATAAATTAATATGGGCATCACATTCTAATATTGAGATGGAATACATCTCTCTCTTATACTCCTCAAGCGTGTAATCTTGATTTAAGAACAAATCAGAGTATAGCTTTAAGCAATATTACATGATGTTTGAAATAAAAATATGCTACCTTGATTTAACAAGGTCATCATACTTTCACGTGATGACTATAGCACATGATTTCACTTTACCCCTAGTGAGGCAGCAAAATAAAGGTAAAAACAAAAGTAGATCTTGAATATTATGTGTCACAATTCGATCTCCATCCCCATGCTACACTATCTAACACACACTTCTCCCCATACAAGTTCTTGCATACAAGTTGGATCAAAACAAGCAATGAAGAATAGGGTGCATGATATGCATCTATTAAAACATCTTACATAAAATAGATTCCAATCTCAAATATCAAATCATAGAACAAAGATCCACCACATAGGAATTACAAATATGACCATAATCATGTTGGGAAGCTCATATGGTACTACATCTATGAAGAACAAGAGAGAAATAGATCAAGCTACTGCCACAAACCCATAGCCCAGAGGTGGACTACTCCCTCTTCATCATGGTGATGAAGCTAGAGATGTTGGAGAGGGTGGAGATCTCCCCGGAGGTGGCTCTAGCGGAGTTTCCCCCTCCAATCTTTGCTGGATATGGTGGTGTTTTTGTCTCTAGTGGCTCTCGTCGCTTCCTGTCACCTCTGTTTCGAGGACGCCCCAGGGGTCCTTATATAGGGATTTTTAGGTCAAGAGAGCTTTGTGGGGGAAAGAATCAAGGCGATCGGACGGTCGAGGAGGGAAAGTGCATGGGTGGCGCGCCCACCAGGCCTAGGCATGCCACCTGGGCTCTTTTGGCCCTCCTGGTAAGATTCTAGTGCTCAAGATGCTTCTCGTTGAAAAATGTTGGCATTCCCAAAGGTGTAGGTCCATTTGACTTCGTATAGGTCCTGAAACATATAAAACATTGAAAACAGGGTTTTTCTACCATACAGGGTGTAACACCCTTGAATCGGCCCTATGCAAGTTTTAGCGATTCCCGCCAAACCCGCATAGAAACGATTCAAAGATGCCCACCAGGCACTTGCGTGCGGGTGGAAAAAATGAAGTAATAACATTACACAAATGGAACCCACAGAACATATATATATACAACAACGACTCCATGAGTCAAGAATACATATATATAGTACAAAGATCCAAATCACCTTGAAAACGATACAGCATCCGAGTACGGATAAGATGCAAATTGAGCTAAGAGCCCTGAAGAATAACCAATGGCGTCCATAACCCTGCCCATGCCAAGTCGGAAGGGTAACCCTGCTAACGACGTCGAACTTATACCTGTTAAACAAAAGGGGTGCCGACAAAGGGCAAAGGAAAAAGGAGCAGTCAGTATTGAGGCCAGTACACGACGAGTCTAGAATTCGGTGGCTCTCGCCTACATAGGTATGGTAGACTAAAGCGGCAGCAAAGAAGGCACTCAACAACCTATAGAGACTCTATACAACTATCGGCTATTAGAGAGAGGTAAGAAGGACCTATGCGAGACCAACCTGATACTAACACCAATCATACCCATCCTGGCATTCCCCCTCGAGACCAAACGAGAAAGTCATGCCGAGGAAACTCACACAGTTGGTAGTTTTATTCATTCCATTATAGTTGCAGCACTTACTAGTCAGATATAGATATCATGAGTCATCCTGATCTCATAGCAGTGGGCAGTTTTAGTTAAACATTCCGTTGTAGTTGCAATACTTACTAGTCAGATACAATTAGCCAGAGATATCCCAAATCCAGCACTTGTGGGTACTTTTATTTACTCATTCCGTTGTAGTGAAACTGATTACTAGACATGTCAAAGTCAAATTTATAGCACTACTTTAGTTATAGTTGTCTATGATCAAGATACTATGCTCCAAGTCATCCATAACCGTGGACACAGCTTTCAGAAAGATTTACCCTGCAGGGGTGCACAAATAGCAACACACGCACGATCAACCTCGGAAAAACCAAATAAAAACCCAACGAGGCTTTCACGACAAAGCAATCACATATTTCAGTGGGCCACCCCACTAAGCTACCCACAACAAAGTTGGCCAGCTCCGAGACGGACCCAGGGTTTGTGTCGATGGCCGTAAACGACTGGGAACCCGAAAGTGTGACTAGGCTTGTCGATACAGCGAAAACGTGTCACGATCCAAAACAGTACAGGTGCTCCACGCACAATCGTAAATAAAGCAGTAAAACATGGCATAAGTACATGATAGTAATAAAACCCCAAACTAGTTTGTGGCCCCAAGAAATAAGAAATGAATCAACCTCTGGCTAAGGGGATTCATGGTCCCACATGCGGATAGTGCGATAGTCAAGGAAGATGTATCAAGTACTCGGGGCCTACGGGACACAAGTGAGCGGTTAAAAACCAAATATTATCTATTGCCCATCGGTGCCTCTGCTTTAGTTATATCTATTTCCAACATTTTAATTATCAGTTGAAATTAAAGTCATGATCATCTCCACCATTAAGCATGTGCCAACCTTCCAACAACGACGCGAAACAGCACCTGAGTAAGCAACTACGACTCGCAAGGCTGACTATCTATCAGACAACAGGCAATAGGATGTGTCCAAGGCAATATTGAGGCTGCAAGGAATATAAAGGGTGCACGGAAACTAAAGCATCGCATCACGGATAGCAATAGATCAACAGGAGGAAGTAAAGACTATAAATGCAAAATAGGTATAAAGGGGGAGATTGCTCGCCTGGGAAAACAATGCTGAAGATATATTATCTAAAGGACTTGTCGATACTCGCATCCACTCAACGGCCTAACCCACGAAGAAGCAAAGCACTAAAAGAAATACCGGATGCACTATTTAGTACTACAGCAGAAGATCGAGCATGATGCATGTATGATGTATGACATGGCAAGATACGACACAACTACACAATTTTAAGCGAAATCGGAGTTCCAACGATTAAATAGAAGGTTCAAATTATTTTTCTAACCACCAAATTAAATATTGATTAATATGGTAACACATGGCAGGGAAGATCTACATCAAAGTTAAATGAAGCGGGAAAATATTATAAGCATTCCCCAAATTACTCCATATGTTACTTAATAAGGGTTATGCAAACCGTAACCAACCCACATGATACATGATGCAGATAATTATGAGGATGACATATTAATATTCTATGCATTTTTCTGATATACTTTCATATAAAATATATATCATTTTGAGTTACAGAGAAAAAGATATAAAATAAACAGATTTGCAAAAGAGAAACAAAAGAACATACCTGTTGGGGGGATACCCCGGGTAGGGTAACGCCGGGGTATAAGGGCCGAGTTAGCCGGGGTACGACACGATCAAAGCAAGTGCTGAGTGGGTCACCTCAAGGCAGGCCGAACCACGGAGTGACCCGGCCCATGGAGCATCTCCTTAACTATGGTCCGACCAGCATAAAATATATGCCGGCCATGTTTATCTATCGGTTTTGTAGGTAACTCGATAGCCGGATTAGCCACGAGCTAGCAGGACTATCTTATGGCTTCCAAGAGAAGGAATCCCCCGCTGGTCAAAAGGTGGCTTTATTAGTTGTAGCATGAGCGAAGCAAAGTAAAGAAGAGGACCAGCGGGTCAGGGGCGACCAAGGTGACGCGGGCAATGTTGGATGACGTAGCCCGTGTTTGGTGACGCTTAAAGACAAATATTACGCTTTGGGTTACGTCCAAAGCCTGGACGAGCCATTAAAGAGAATAAAGAAGCATCTAGCTTTAGGCAAGGAGCATATTCTCCGAATATGTTGCCACGTGTGCCCAGTATTGTAACCCGGGCTCCCCTATATATGGCACACCAGGGCCTCCATTGAGGGGGATCGATCATTTTCTCTGTCTAAGGAAGAACTCAAGAGCTAGTTGGCAGGGAGTAAGAGACATAGTCTCCTTCTTGCCAAGAGCTTGAAGAGCGTTTGTAAACACCATTGATAGAGAGAATACAAGAACATCTGTGTGTGGAATCACCACATTCTCCCTCCCTGGATTCCCCTAGCACTCATTGGCCCCATCTTTAGCCTATCCATAGTATCTGCCGTGCCACCACCACGACAGTTGGCGCCCACCGTGGGGCTAGCGGTGCTAGCAGGGGTGAAAATCCAGATGGGAAGCTTCTCCAGCACCGGCGAGCGCGTCATCTCCGGCCTGGTTCAGCGCTTTGGAGCACTGGACTACGTCAGCGACAATGCAGGAAGCTTCGGTAGGCACTCCCCTCCACGCAACAGCGTCTTCATCAAGCTTGGCACGCACAAGATCTACGTCAGCGTGGACGAGTCCTGCGTTCATCCGCGGCACATCGTCGAGGGAGGCGAACCATCTCTCAGCGCAGCTCGTGGAGTGCGTATCACTCGCCCCACCAGTAGTGTTGAGGTCCTGATGACGGCACCTGACGCGGAACCGAGCAAGGGTCCGGCACCAGAGCCGGAGGTCACGCCAAAGCAGACCAGGTCTAGGTTTCCTCCACTAGAAAGGCCAGAGAATGTGCTCCAACAAGCAATAGATAGCCTAGCAACACTAACAGCACATGTGGTAGATCCGGCTCAGGCACAAGTTGAGTTAGTGGAAACTAGGCGGAAAATATTAGCTGGGGCAAAGAAGGTAGCAGAGCTGCATCAGTCTTTGAACATCACCTTGAGATAATATGCTAAGGAAAATCGCATAGATGGAGTGAAAATCTGGGGCAGGAACCTGATCACTGAGATCGACAAGGAATACGAGCCTAGGCCGGGTCAGATAGCCTTGATAGTAACAGGAGGGCTGGATCGGTATAGTACCCCGGCCAAGAACCTCAGGGCAGCAAACGCAGCTGCATCCGAGTTAGAAGGTTTAACTGGAGAGGCTCGGCAAAGGCAACAAGAGAGAGTGAATCACTTGCTGAGAGTTGCTTGTCAGCAAAATGAAGAAATGAACAAGGCAAACCCAGAGGTGCCCATACGATCCATTTCAATTGGTATCAGATCCCCGACTCTTTATTTGGGCTTAACCGCCTAAGAGAAGTATGGGTACCAAGGAGAATGGGAATGAGACTGTGGACAAGGTCACAATGGATGACCTCAAGACGTTGGAAACAACCCTGTTGAAATCCTTTGAGACCAATATGGAGGAGATGCAACAAATGATTGCTCGCCTCACATCATCCGCAGCCCCATCTCCATCCTCCTCTGAGGCTACCACTCCCTCATCCAAGGATAAGGCTAATGCCGGATCTAAGGAATATGAAGTGGTAGGTTAAAAACATAATGGTTCCGCCTCCAAGAAGGGAAGTGGTAAGGAGGACTATAGTGAGGTTCATCACCTATATTCTCCTGACCCACCTATTCCTCATCCTCATATAAACAATAGGGGTGATCCACCCAAGCTTACTGCATCTTCTTTTAATCAATGGCAATTCTTAATGAAGTCTCATGTATGCAGTTTGTCAATTGAACTTTGGAGGATTATCGAACAGGGTCTTCATATTGGAGATCACACCAACCTGACAAGAAGAGAAGTGGTGGATAGTCAGTTGAATGCAACGGCTCTCCACATGATACAACTCGGAGTGGGTCCCAAGGACATGCCCCACATTGAGCATTTCAACACCGCTAAAGAAGCTTGGGATGCTCTCACCGATCTCTTTATTGGAAATGAAAGCATGAGGAGGAATAGGTATGATGCCCTTAGCAATGAAGCTGAAGGATTCTACATGTTGGATGGTGAAGACCATGAAGATATGTATAGAAGACTCAAGGGCATTGCAACAACATTTAGAAAGCATGGAGCCACTCACATTGATGATGCATGGATAAAAAGGAAATATGTGAGTGCTCTAATGCCTTTTGAGCCAACGTACTTGAAGAGCTTGCAAGGTAGACACAACTACCATCAAATGACTTCCAATGAAGTCATGCAAGAAATGGGGGGTGAATAGGTGCTACTTCAAATTTTAATGCTTTTTCAATTTTAGGCTTGACACAAAAGGTAATTTCTCTAGATAAGCTATTATGAAGAATTTACCTATATGCAAACGTAACTACTAGCGAGTAAAGTCGAATGAGATAGAGGAACGAGTAAACCGTAGTGGAGCACGCGGAGACACATGATTTGTTTTACCGCAGTTCCTTCCTTGTTAAGGGAAGTACATCTGTGTTGGAGGGGTGGGCGGTACTAAGACCACCACGCCACAATAGGTCTCACCCTGTTCTCCGATGGATCCCGCCACCAAAGGCATGATCCACCTTTCCACTAAAGGAACCCTTCGAGGCGGGAACCAGCGCCTTTACACAACTAGCGGGGCACAACTCCACAACCAAATTGGAGGCTCCCGTAATGATAACAAGCTGCCACAAGAACAAGTTATCAATAACAAAACACAAGATCTAGATATTAACGAGAATACTAGATCGAGGATTTCTCCAAGTGAATGGAGAGGAGTTGATGCGATTGATTCGTGATGACGATGTAGGTTGTCTCCTCCTTCAATTCCACCAAAGATCGAAGCCTTCAGGTGGTTGAAGTGGGAGATCTAGAGAGAGAGCACTTGCAACAGGTCTTGTCTTTTTCAAATGAATCAAGAGATCTGAATGGAGGGGGGTGAAGGGGCTTTTATACCCCCTACCCCAACTGAGCCGTTGGAGCCTTTGGGGGCCGGATTATCCGGCCCAAGTGAGGGCCGGCTTATCCGGCCTGGGGAAAACTCCGCCCTAGACTCGGTTTATCCGGCACAAAAACTGCCCCCAGACAGAGCGACGCGCCGAGCCTGCCCTTGATTGTCTCCTAGGGGACGGATTATCTGGACCAAGGCGAGGGCCAGATTATCTAGTCAGGGGAAGAAAATCCGCCCCTGTTCGGAGTGATACGTCCATAACGTATCTATAATTTTTGATGGTTTTATGCTAATAATATGCTTTTGACACACCTTTTTTATAAAGTTTATGATTTATTTGGACTAACCTACTAATAGTTGCAAAAGTGCACAATGTTCTTGTTTTACACTTTGATGTGTAGGAATTACCAAGAATACAAGTGGAAACCTTGTTGGAGTCAAATTGGGATTTTTTCCAGAAATATGTCTTAGAACTCTTTTTTAAGATGATTACGTTTCGGGTCAAAGATATCGTCAAATAGAAAACTCTTCAACTACAAAGTTGTTAGAAATTTCGTGACAAACGTTCGGGACATAAAATTTAGCTGATTCCGAGTCCGGACGGGCCCGCTAGGGCTGATTTACCGCAGCCCAAGATGGGGTAACGGGAATCCGAAAAGCTATATAAAGGGAGGAAACCTAATTCGCCCAAGACACCTCCACCCACGAATTTGCAGCCGCCAAAGTCACATTTTTTGCTTCCCCCATGGATCCCATCTCCATGGGGGTGGGCTCCCAATAAGCCATGAAGGAAGGGGCCTAAGGGGCGGTTCTCCCCCATGATACCGGCAGCGAGGAAGGAGTCCCCCGCGCCGCCGCCGGCGCCGTCACCGCCCTCTTCACCATCTTCACCGCCATCTCCATCACCTAATCCTCCTAGTATGTAGTGGTTCATGCTCCCACACACATCTATACCGTCCTATGTAAACATGGTATTTGATGCCATAAGTTATAATCCTATGATCTATGTCATGTTTATGTAGTTTCTTTGTTCTTAGATTGAATGGTTGAACGTCTTTGGTTTATTAGAGTTGTATGTTGATATGGTACAGTCCTTTGGTGTCCATTATATTTGTGCGCGCATGATTTGACATCATAGGGTTTGTAGTATGTGTAAAAGGAAGGGGGAGTTCTGCCGGAGTGACAGAAACCTGAGGACGCGAACCAGAACGTTGCACGTATGAGAGTAAGAGGACCTTTAAACTTAAGGCTATGGTTGGGGAAAACTTAATGCATTGTTAGTACTTACGGATGTTTGCTAACAATCCGATCATATAGTACATGTAATTCTAAGTAGTGAAGCGCATGTATATTTAGCATCTCCCACATAGAAAACAGCATCGAAGACAATGAATCTGATCTATTCGCTATTTAAACTTGGGCAAAGCCACCACAATTACCACCACTATTCCACACTCATGGTTCTGTTAGTTTAGTGTATTTTATTGCTGCAGCAACTAGCTTTACTTTCTTGTTATTTATTATCATGCAAAGCTATCTCTAGTACTCGTATTGTTGCTCTAGTTTTATTTCCTAGATAATGCAAACGTTTAGTGTGCGTAGAGTTGTATCAGTGGTTGATAGAACTTGAGACAATATTTATCCTACCTTTAGCTCCTCGTTGGGTTCGACACTCTTACTTATCAAAAAGGCTACACACGATCCCATATACTTGTGTTTTATCAAGACCTTTTCTGGCGTCGTTGCCCATGAGCAATAGCGTGTGGGTGAATATTCTTGTGTGCACTTGTTTGTTTTATCTCTAAGTAGTTTTTACTTTCAGTTTTAAGTTGTTCTCTATCTTAGTATAGATAGGGAATGCGAATTACAAAAAAAATAGTTGTACTTGTTACCTAAAATGTTTTCAAAAAGGAAAGTGATTGGAAAGATGAGTAATGGTTAAGTGGGGGTCGACCTTGAACACTTGTGTTCATGCCTATGAAACCAAAACAAATCTTCCCATGGAAGCTTTTCAGTTAAAAACCGCAGGAAAGAATGGGAAAGTTTTTGTGTTGAAATTTTTTCACAGAGAATAAGGAACACCAAACAAAGAAATTGAAGAATGGCCAAAAGTTTCTTCAACAACCCCTCGGTTTGCAATCCTTTAAACTTTGTTTTTTGAGCAGCATAGAAACTTGAATAAATTTGGAGCGTTTGTATCTTTTTATTTATTTGTCTTAGCATCAAACACCAGTTACATTTTTTTTCTTTGAGTCTTGGAAGTTGTTACCTCTATAGCAACCGCTCCTTTTCCTTTTTATTTGCTTCATGTGCCAAGAGCTCTAATGAGAGAGAAGTAATGCTTGGGAAAGTTGTTGTCCCGAAACAGATTTTTGTGCTTCGCTGTAAAAATTCGTGTAAAATCTTTGTACGTCAGTTTGAGCTGTAATTTTTGTGCTTCTGCCCCAGGTTGTTATCCAACTTTTGTTAGTTCAACACGTTTTGATTTGAGCAATATAAGGTCTTTGAAAATTTTGGTTTCTATCTGCTGGTCTATTTTGATAGATTGCTGCCATTATTTGCATTTGCTTCTTGTTTATTCCTTTTTGGGTTCTCTTTGGGGAATTGAGCTTTTTAAGGGAAGTGCTACAGTAGCTTGTGTTTTAATGAAAGTTCTATTGGTGTTGAAACTGAACCCAAAGACTTATTATCTTGAGTACACTAATGTTGGTAATGAAGATTATGTGAAGTTTTGTATGAAGGAAAAATTTCAGCTGTTAAGGAAAGAATGATGTAATGAGATGAAGAATGGACTAAAGCTCAACCTTGGGGATGCCACCCCGTGTCACCCCAAGAAATATCCAAGAAGTACAAGCGTCAAAGCTTGGGGAAGCCCAAGGCAGCCCCTTCTTCATCAATAAAAATCCCAGGTTCTTCCAAACACTTCATTTTTATTGTTTCATGCACAGTTGTGTTGTTCTTGGAGCGTCTTCATTTTAATTTTTGGTTTTCGTTTGCTTGGTTTGCTTAGTTTGCTTGAATAAATTGGTTGGACCCCCTCATTCATACATTAGTTTTCAAATAAGATTGGTTTGGATTGGAAAAGAGTAGGAAAAGTTCATGCTTAAGTGGTAAAAGGAGCTTGTTTTTGACTGTGGCCTATGCTTTGTCATGTCATGCTTGGTATTGTTTTGGCTTTATGCTTAGTTATTTTTGCTATAGCATGACATGTTACAAACAATTGAGATTGCTTAATGTGTCTTGAAAGAATCAAGCGTTGTTTTAGCATATTAAAGCATATTATTGCGGTATTCTCCTTTGATGCATTATTCGGGTTTACTTGGTGCATGCTCACACCATGTTAAGACTATCCCAACATAGCCTCTATGATCCTTTAGTTTTCGATTTGTAATATCACTTTATGCTTTAATTAATGATGTTTTGTCGCTTTGCATGATTATGGCCATTATAGCTCTCTTAGTTGGTCGCTCCCAGTCTTTTGCTAGCCTCCATAACCAAGTATGAGTTCCACTCATGCATCCAACTCCAAATAAAACCAAGTTATTTCAAAGAGTCCACCATACCTACCTATTAGCATTGGCTATTTCAAGTATATTCATGTTTTTATCTACCTTCCGAATTAAACTTGTTATGAGAAAACTAGTGATTAAATCTCTCACAAACTTGATGGCACACTTTACTTTTCTTGCCCCTAATAAACTTGGACCATTGTGTCGTATATGTTGTATATGTTTACACTTATATGTTGGGGATTAGAAGAACCATGCTGTCAGGGGGAACGCTTTCAACATTGCACTTGTATATTGTACCCAGTTGATATCATGCTCTTTTGTCTATGGATGTCATCGGTGTGAAATGAAAGGAGAGCTTGTAAGTCCATGGAGTTATGCATGTGTGTTAGAGAAATGCCTAGGCCGCTGGTCTAATCCATGCCTAGTCATGGTGGAAACCTGTAGCGTAACCATAATGAGCAATCTATGAAGCATTCTTCTTATAAAACAAGAGATAGAGATTGAGAAAAAGAGAAAAAGAAGAAAAAAAGATGAGAAAAAAGGAAAGAGAGAAAAAAGCACCATTTTCCCATGGTAAATAAGAAGATTGTTGAGATGCTCGTTGTCTACTTGCCTTGTCATTTTGATATGGGGATTCTTCCGTATCATCGGGCAAGGGGTACCCCATTGGCGGTTCTCTATGATACACATGTACTTACTATGACAAGAACTTACCGATAACTAAACTTGAGTAGCATGAGGAGCGACCCTCGTATTCAAGGGACATGAGATTTCCATCTTATACTTAGTCAAGCATATACTCCATAGTTTGTTCACTTTAACCTTAATCACTTCAAGATGCTTATGATAGGGGCAATGAGAGCTAAAAGCTAATAAGTACCATAATTTTTGGAAGCTCTTTATGAGACTTGAATCCCTGCTTCCTTCTATGAAGGCCTTTCTTTTTCTTTTATGTTGAGTCCCCATCTTCTATCTTTATGCGCCTATTGAGAGAGCATAGTGGCCATTCTTAGTTTTATGTGCATTATGCCAAGACTTGTTGATTGATTCATAACTTTAATATTGCTTGTTCTTAAACTATTTGTATCTAGTCATCCTTATGAACTTTGAAGGTGTCTTATGCATTTATGTTTTGCTATACCATGAGGGACAAGCTGAATACCACTCTTATTATGTTTTCTATATGTGAAACAAACAAACGTTTTTCAATGCATTGTTATTCATGATCTTTTGTTTGTACCTTTTCATGTTACAACATAGTTGCTATATTGTTAGAACTCTATCTTTCATGTTCATGTTTAGAGTACCTTTGATCTCAAGTATCAACGCTTTTACAATAATGATGATCAAGATTGTGTTGTCTACATGTCACCTAAAAAATTATATTGTTTTTATCGTTTACCTACTCGAGGATGAGCAGCAACTAAGCTTGGGGATGTTGATACGTCCATAACGTATCTATAATTTTTGATGGTTTTATGCTAATAATATGCTTTTGACACTCCTTTTTGTATAAAGTTTATGATTTATTTGGACTAACCTACTAATAGTTGCAAAAATGCACAATGTTCTTGTTTTACACTTTGATGTGTAGGAATTACCAAGAATACAAGTGGAAACCTTGTTGGAGTCAAATTGGGATTTTTCCAGAAATCTGTCTCAGAACTCTTTTTGAAGATGGTCACATTTTGGGTCGAATATGACATCAAACGGAAAACTCTTCAACTACAAAGTTGTTGGAAATTTCGCGACAAACGTTCTGGACATAAAATTTAGCTGATTCCAAGTCAGTACGGGCCCGCTAGGCCCGATTTACTACAGCCCAAGATGGGTGACGAGAATCCGAGAAGCTATATAAAGGGAGGAAACCTAATTCTCCCAAGACGCCTCCACCCACGAATTTGCAGCTGCCAAAGCCATGTTTTTGCCTCCCCCATAGATCTCATCTCCATGGGGGAGGGCTCCCAATAAGCCATGAAGGAAGGGGGCTAAGGGGCGGTGCTCCCCCATGATACCGACGGCGGGGAAGGAGTCCCCCGCGCCGCCGCCGGCGCTGTTGCCGCCATTTTCACCATCTTCACTGCCATCTCCATCACCTAATCCTCCTAGTATGCAGTGGTTCAACCTCCCACACACATCTGTACTGTCCTATGTAAACATGGTATTTGATGCTATAAGTTATAATCCTATGATATATGTCATGTTTGTGTAGTTTCTTTGTTCTTAGATTGAATGGTTGAACGTCATTGGTTCATTAGAGTTGTATGTTGATATGGTACAGTCCTTTGGTGTCCATTATATTTATGTGCGCATGATTTAACATCATAGGGTTTGTAGTATGTGTGAAAGGAAGGGGGAGTTCTGCCGGAGTGATAGAAACCTGAGGACGCGAACCGGAACGTTGCACGTATGGGAGTAAGAGGACCTTTAAACTTAAGGCTATGGTTGGGGAAACCTTAATGCATTGTTAGTACTTACGGATGTTTGCTAACAATCCAATCATATAGTACATGTAATTCTAAGTAGTGAAGCGCATGTATATTTAGCCTCTCCCACATAGAAAATGGCATCAAAGACAATGAATCTGATCTATTCGCTATTTAAACTTGGACAAAGCCACCACAATTACCACCACTATTCCACACTCATGGTTCTGTTAGTTTAGTGTATTTTATTGCTACAGCAACTAGCTTTATTTTCTTGTTATTTATTATCATGCAAAGCTATCTCTAGTACTCGTATTGTTGCTCAAGTTTTATTTCCTAGATAATGCAAATGTTTAGTGTGCGTAGAGTTGTATCAGTGGTTGATAGAACTTGAGAGAATATTTATCCTACCTTTAGCTCCACGTTGGGTACGACACTCTTACTTATCTAAAAGGCTACACACGATCCCCTATACTTGTGGGTTATCACCCAGTTAGAGCATCGTGCCTTGCCTGCCTTCGATTGTCTTCTGGGGGCCGGATTATCCGGCCCAAGGCGAGGGTCGGATTATCCAGTCAGGAGAAGAAAATCCGCCCCTGTTCGGATTTTCCAGGAGAAAATCCGAACCCAGTCAGAGCTTTGCTCCTTGCCTGCCTTTGCCAAATGAGTTAGGTCGGATTATCCGGCCCTTGATGGGGGCGGATAATTTGGTCCCCCAAACACAATATCATTCCCTACAAACTTAGCACACACGAGAAAACTTTCACGGTATTATCAAGCTATTACAGCGAATTTGTTCTAAAAGTTCTCAAGCTTTAGTTATAGTTAGCTCCATAAAGGAGCCTCCGTAATTTGTATCAAGCTCATGTTTAATTTCTTGATTAAGTCCCCATAGAAAATATGTAAAACATACCATTCAGGTAAATCATGACGGGGACATATATTAAGTAGGGACTTATACCTTTTGCAGGCTTTACCAAGCCTTTGCCTGGGCAGTTCTTGAAGTTTGTGATCGCCCTTCTTACTTCAGTAGTTTTTCCTTGGGAAAGAATTGAAATATGAATTATCCTTTGAGTTTCTCCCAAGTATCTATTTTCTATGCAAGGCAAATTATATACCAAGCTAAAGCAGTGTTGGTTAGAGATTGGCTAAAAAAAATTAAGTTTCAATTCATCATCAGAATAACCCCTTAATTTAAGTGTCCAACACAACTCGGTAAAATGCATTAAATGAGTGTAAGGATCCTCATTAGGATCATCTCCTGCAAAAGTTTTCCCTTTAATAATAGCGATAAAGTGAGGGTTAACCTCGTATTCTGGTTTGTTCCCACTAAGGAATTCTTTGTCGAGTCCTGTATTGAACTTCCCGAGGTGTTTAGTTGCATCGAGCTGATTCATTAGTCCGAGTGTAGTCATGGTGCTTACCTGAAACTAGTAAACAACTTTAGTAAAATAATTAGTAAAATAAGCAACTAAGAAAAAAGACCAAAAGCGCTTAGCTCCCACGCAACAGTGCTAGAAAATAGCTTGACGGCTACAAGTGCACAGATCAATTGTAGATAGTTTCGAAATAAGAGTATCGTACCCACAGAGAGCTATTTGGTTAAGGTCTTTATACCCCTCGTCACTTTCCACCAAAGAATACTTATAAGATGCCTTTGATCTCAAGTAAAAGGTGTTTGAAAGGTTTTTGGTTGAGTGCAGAAAAGTAATTAAAACAAGTAAAAAAAGTAAGTAACGAGGTTGTGTGAAAACGTGGTTAAACTCAATAGGGCGAAAATGTTCTCGGGGATGTAGGATACACCACTAGCATGATATCATTATTATTAATTAAAATAACATACTTCTTGTGTCATGATATGTGTGGAGAGAGCTTCATAATAATATGTTCACTACAAGGCTCATATGAAGCCATTTTGTTGAGCCAAGAATGACGTCACCTCTAAATAAACACTACGATGTTTGAGAGGAATCACCCATACAAACCACTACAATTAAGGGTCTCCCCATGGATATTGTAATTAGCTTAGAGAGTCTCTCTTTATCCTCCTTTGACTATGTAGGTTGCTAGCCGGCGCCAATTGTCACGAAGCTCTCCGGGCACACTTCCAAACACGTCCAAAGGATTTCTCCCTCACTTTAGTCCCAAAGACAAATGATATGTGGCTGACTACACATACCATCTAAAGAGAGAGATCAAACACAAATCATAAATCTATCATAGACCGGCCAGTCATATGGACACAAGAATAGATCATCTTTATTGCAAATTCATAATAGTGCTAGGGTTTATCCATCTCCCCAATAACGAGGTAAAACTACTCACACATGGAAGCAATCAACGACATCATCATAACCAAATGGATGGATAAAGTACGGGGATAAATCTAGTGCAAAGCACAATTGAATCTGGAATTACAACAAGATCTAATAGATGAGAGATGGGGGTAGTAATGGTGATGGAGATGCAGAGGTTCATGAGATGATGTGATGCGATGTCCTCTAATGATTCGTGAAGCAGCAGTGATTTGCCCTTATCCAAGTTCCTCCTTCAGACCTCTTTCTAGTGAGGTTGATTAACAAGATGATCAAGGTTTCCTGATCATGGACATTGGATGTTGTTAATAACAAGGTCATAACATTTGTGAAATGATGTGATGAACATTCATCCGAAGTATAGCATTACGATCAAGTCATTATGTTTATATTGCTATAACATCATACGAAGTAGTCTTAGTCCTTAGACCATGAGATCATGTTAATTGCTAACACCGGAAGAGTATCTTGATAACATCAAACGTCACACCGTAACAGGGTGACTATAAAGGTGGGTTTAGTGCTACGAAGGTGTTATGTTGAGGCTCATGGATCAAGAGTGGAATTTGTCAATCTCGATGACAGATATATATACTCTGGGCCCTCTCGGTGATATCACATTAAGATTGCTTGCAAGCAAGTGATGTGATCACTAGAATGTTATATCACGGGAACGAGAAAAGAGTGCATGTCGGTAACGAGATCAAACTAGGTATTTGGATACCGATGATCGAATCTAGGACATGTATTATATCATGAGACAAAGGGATTAAATTACTAGAGTTAAAGGTTCTCACGATCACAGAAGTCATCGTTGAATGTGCAGGAGTCAGTATGGATCTCCAGGTCCCGCATCTGATTATTGATCTGAGAGGAGTCTCAATCATGTCTGCATTATTCGCGAACCGTAGGGTGACACACTTAAGGGTTGCCGGACACCATTTAGGAGCACATATCTTTCAGACAAAAGGTTTGCAAAGCGCAGGAAATGTTTCGATAGAAATAGGAATTGTTTCGATAGAAACCAGAATTGTTTTGTGTGAAATTGCAGAAAGTGGTTCTGCATGTGATATTGAAATGTTGCAAGGGGTTTTATGTGAATGTTTGTTAACTAAAGTAATTAACAAAATTCTGAATAAAATAAATAAAAGAGTTTTATTAATTGAGAGTTGCATTAAATTTGGTGGAAATTTAATGCATGTGAGTGGAACTTTGGGTGGAGCTTGAATTGATGTGAGTGGAGCTTCCACCACATGAATGAGGAAGAGGAGGGGGCTCCCTCCTTGGCCGCCGGCCATGTTAAGGGGAGGAGTCCCCCCTCTCCTATAAAAGGCCTCCCTCTCCTCCCTCACAAAGCACACCTCCTTGTGAAGGATCTCTCTCCCCCTCTAGATATTTCCCCATGGTCTCGGATTAGCGAGATACATGTTCCCAGTGGCCTTGCGTCTGGAAGGAGTTGTTGCTTCCGCTGATTCGCTGAAGCGAGGAGGTGGAGGTTGTCCGGTGGCTTGGACGTGTGTGCGAGGACGGATGCGCTGCTGATTTGCGACGCTCAGACTTCCACACGATCTTGAGATCGGCAAGCATACGACTACATCAACCACGAGTTCCTACTCGTTAACAAAACTCGTTGTCTTCGAGGGTAAGTTCTCCATGGATGTATGTCCACCTGTTGCTCTGTATCTAGTAGATAGATCTTGGCGTATAGTTCTCATCATAGTAATTTTTTTGTTTTCTATGCTGCGGACCCAACCGTTGGTACGTTGCTCCTGCGCGGGTTTGTCAGAGCCGGCATATGCTGTTGTGCGGATTGAGCCAATGCCGCCACCTCCAATGTATCTTCCTTTTTTCTTGAGCTATTACAAGTGACTCGGCTAAGTTAGAACCGGCTGAGGCGCACTCGATCGAACGCCAGAAGTCCCCTGATACAGTTATCACACCCCTTGGCCCAGGCAGCTTCATTTTAAGGTAACTGATGTGGGTAGTTGCCATGAACTTGTTCAGGGCTGGCCTGCCGAGGAACGCGTGATAAGCGCTCTCCAAATTCACCACTTCGAACTCCAAATTTCAGTCCGACAATTATATCTCATGCCGAATAACACATCAACCCGGACCTTACCAATTGGCTCACAGGAAATACCCGGTACAATGCCATGAAAAGTGGTCCTCGTTGCTTGCAACATGTTCTATGGTATCCCCAACTTGTGCATGGTTTCCTTATACATTATGTTGATACTACTGCCATTGTTGATCAGTACCTTCGAAAACCTCACATTGAGATTCAACCTGATTAATGTCGGGTCCAGGACCAGAGCATAGGTCCCAGGGCTAGGCATAATCTTTGGGTGATCCTTGATACTCCATGTGATTTCTTGATCTGCCTAGGGCATCTATCTCACTACCGCCGGCATTACCGTGTTCACCTCCATATGCCGGTGCTACAAGCTTTTCCGGTCATTTTCTTCCGTGGTAAACACACAGTAGCTTTGATGATGCTCCTTGTACTCGTTTCATCCCTCATTCTCGTGGTAACTCTGACCTTGCTGCTGATTATTGCCTACTTGATGTACCGCATCTCTTCTTTCCTGATTCTCGTATCTCGGCGGAGGCGGTGGCAACATCAGTTGCTGTCCATTCCCTCCTGTCAGTAATGGTGGCCGTGGTGCCTCATTCCTAGGTGCTTCGTTTCGAGGTGCCTGAGCATTCCCCGAACCGCCCTGCTCTAACTTTCTCATCCATTCACATTGCCGAGTTGTATGATTTGCTGGACTATTCGGGCTTGGTGTAAGGAACTTGCATGGTTTATCCAACATGGACTCGAACGTATACCTCGGTCTATGTTTCCGCTCTTGCCATTGCTTTTTCTGCTCCGGGGTCCAAGGCTTTTTCCCTTCATTTTTCTGCTGTCGTTTTGACCTCCAGTTTTTTGGCGTTGGCTGGCACCGACATTAGATTGATCTCGGTCTACCACAGCTATCTACTATGAGTTATATCGGTAATTCGGGCGCTCATCCCTTCCCTTTCCCTGAAAATCATTCCTCCTTGTTGATCTGGAGCCATCTCGGTTGTAATATTCCTTGTTTGCCTCGCTTGACATTAGCCGGGGCTGCGTTGGATCTCCCAAGGAATACGAATACGCGATCCAGATTGTCTCAGCCAAAGTGGTTGGCATGTCTCGCTGCAGCCTCTGCCACAACATACTTCCATATCTGCATCCCTGAGCGAACCACGCAATGGCTTGTGATTCAATTACTCCCTCACACGAGTTACGCACATTGCACCAACGAGCCAGGAAGTCTCAGTCTGGCTTATTCGGTCTTTGCTGGCATAGCGCCAGAGTTTGTGGCCTATTGGGCCTCTTGTAAGTGCTTGAGAAGTTGCTAACGAACAACTCCTCGAAATCCAGCCAACAGTTGACACTTCCTGGCGGCAAAGTGTTCAGCCAAACTCTCGCTGGTTCTTCCAGCATCTGTGGCACATATCTTACTGCCCATCTCAAATTTCTTGCTGCAATCTTAACCGCTGTGGCGTAATCGATCAGCCAATCTTCTGGCCTAGTACTTCCATCATAGGTTCGGGTTCCTCTGGCCAGCTGAAAGTTCGGCACATGTGGCTCCTTCATGATCCGGGGCCCAAAGCATGCTGGACCCAGTGGACCTTGTACCTCAATTAGCTTCGACCTATAAATTCTATCCAGTTTCAGCCTCACATCATCTGGCTACAAGTTCCTGCTTCCCAGCCTTGACCCAATTATGTGATGATCCAGCCTGGGGTATCCGTCATTGATCATAGCCGAATAACCATCATTGTATCTTTCCTGATCCGGGCAAGCATTTTGTCGTTGTGCTACTTGTCCTGCACTCCCCTCTTGCCGAGGTGTGTGTTGTTGCTGCTGCCGAGGTATATTTTGCCCCGTTCCCACGGGATCACGCTGTCCGGCATTGCTGTTGGCAGCATTTCTCTAATCGACATTGCCTTGGTCACGGTTACCTCGGCTAGCCACACCTCGGCTGGTACTGTGCTGATCTTCATCAACTTGCACTGCTTTTCCTTTCCCGGCCCTTACTGGATCATAGGGAACCATCTGTTTGTCTCTTCTCCCGGAGTTTACTACTTCTTCTCTCCTAGGATTGTGACCCGGAGATGATGCGGCTCCTCCGGATCTTGCCGGGTTATTCCTGGCCGAATGTACCACATGTGACGCTCCTAATGGCATCATTCAAGGTTGCAGCTAAGAACGCGGAAGATGCCCGTGCCCGAGCCATTGGAATGCAAAAAGGGGTCAATGTTGCTCTAAAGGCAAATGTTGTTGAGCAAGATGAGGATGAAAGAGGTTTCGAGGGTGTCTCCATGGGCTGCCCCGAGGAAGTCAAGCGTGCTCGTGGTGAGTACATGTCATTCTATGCAAGGAACTTTTGGAAGGATCCAGCCAAGGGTAAGTCGGAACTCGAGCGCAAGAATGGGTCAAGTGGAAGAAGAGAGAATGGCCCAAAACTGAGAACTTGCTACAATTGTGGAGATAGGCTACACTTTGTGGCTGAATGTCCATATCAAAATAGAGAAGACAATGGTGGCAGGCTCATCCTTAAAGAAAAATCCAAGGCACCTCGAAAGAAGCCATTTATCAAAAAGAATGGCCCCTACAAGAAGCAACCCAAGATTATCTTGGTGGCACAAGAAGAATATTCCTCTGCAAGTGAAGATGAAGAGGATGAAGATAGTACTTGTGAGGTGGCTTCTATAGTCACCACATATACTCCATTATCACTCTTCGACTCTCCAAACGAAAATGCCATCAACAACAACGTCACCTACCTTATGGCGAGAGGGTCCGAGGTATCATCTTCTATTTCTTCATTTCCTAAGACTAACATAAATATGGATATGGATGATCATACTAGTCTTAAGATAAAATAAGAAGTTATTGCCTTGGACACCTTTTACACTAACTTGCAAGGTGAGCACAAACTTCATTTTGATGCTCTTATGAGTCAACTTGCCCAATCCGAAGATCTCCTCAAAGAAAAGGGCAAAATTGAAAGAGAAGATGCCTTGGAGATAACCTCCTTGAAGAATGTCTTGGAAGAAGAAGAGGAAGCTCGAGTATCCTTGGAAGAGAGACTCGAGTCAATTGAGGAGTCTCGTGAAGGGGTTGTTTCTCAGCTCATCAAAGAACGTGACAACGCTCTTGCTAAGGTAAAGAAACTAAAGAAGGAAAAGATTGAATTTGGGGCTGCTCATGCTAGACTCTTGGAGAAGTTTGAGAAACTTGACATTGCTCACAAGGCATTGGAGAGTGAACATTCTACTCTAAATGAGTCTTGTGACCAGCTCCAAACTCAATTGGAGAAGTATGATTTGCCCAACACCTCCACTCCATCTTGTGGACAAGAAGAACTTGTAAAGGGATCTCAACACAAAGGTAAAGAAGTTCTAGATGAGGTGCTTAGAAATCAAATTACAAACAATGGAAAAGAGGGTCTTGGTTATACTCCCAAGACAAAGAACAACAAGAAGAAGAGCAAAACTGCTCAACCAAAGACTAGCACCACCACTAATGACAAGACTAACTATGATGGTTTTGCAGGGGCTAATAATCCTAACTATGAATTATATTGTGATATTATGGTGATGTTTATGCTAGCTATGTAGGTCCTTATGATTGTTACATTCCTTGGTCTATTTGGGTTCCCAAGACCCTTGTCACTAACATGCGAGGACCCATTGAAAAATGGGTACCTAAAACCAAGAAGTAACTTTCTTGTAGGGCTATGCTTCCGGTGGGTCTAAATGGGTACTCGATAGCGGGTGCACAAGTCACATGACCGGAAGCAAGGAGATCATCATTGAGATGCGGCCAAATCATGATCATATAACCATCTCCTATGGTGACAAGTCAAAATCTGAGGTATTGGGTCTCGACAAAGTTGTGGTTGCTCATGATCTCTCTCTCGTGGACGTCATGCTCGTTGAGACCCTTGGTTACAAATTTACTTTTAGTTCGCGCCCTTGGTAAGATGGGCTTTGCAGTTTTTATTTATGCTGATTTGGTGGTACTCTTGTGGAGCAAGTCTCTAAAAGTCGCTTTCGTGGGATATGTCGAAAATGACCTATACATGGTGGACTTCTTGGGGAAAACCACTACAGACCCGATGTTTCTTTTTGGAAAGGCGGACGCGGGTTGGTTATGGCATCACCGACTAGCCCATGTCAACATGAGAACTTTGCAAAGTCTCCACAAGGGTGGCCACATCCTTGGACTAAAAGAAAATGTTGCCTTTGCCAAAGGTCGTGTTTGCTGGGCTTGTGTTGAAGGGAAAATGCATGAATCTCCTCATCGAAGGAAGACCATTATTTCTTCAAAGAGGATCTTGGAGCTCCTTCATGTGGACCTCTTTCGACCTCCATCACATGCAAGCCTCGGTGCGAAGAAGTACTGCCTCGTGATTGTTGATGATTACTCAAGATACACTTGGGTCTATTTCTTCAAGTTGAAGAGCGAGACTCAACAAATGGTCATCGACTTTTCCAACGAGGTTCAACGTCAACACAATGTCCCTATATTGGCAATAAGAAGTGATAATGGCTCCGAGTTCAAGAACTACACCTTAAATGAATTCCTAAGTGAAGAGGGGATAAGACATCAATATTCCGCTGCGTACACCCCTCAACAAAATGGTGTTGCCGAGAGGAAGAACCGGACTCCAATGGATATGGCAAGGTCTATGCTAGCTGAATTCAAGTCTCCATATAACTTCTGGGCTGAAGCAATCTCTACCGCTTGTCATTCATCCAACCGGCTATACCTCCGTAAAATCTTGGACAAGACTCCATATGAAATACTTACCGGTAACAAGCCAAACATCTCATACTTCTGGGTATTTTGTTGTAAGTGTTTCTTTCTCATCAAAGGAGTTCGTTTATATAAATTTGAGTCTAAGGCTTTAGAAGGTATTTTTGTTGGTTATGGTGCCGAATCCCACACTTATAGAGTCTAGAATAAGCTCTCCGGAACTGTTGTAGAATCTTGTAGTGTGGTGTTCAAGGAAAATGATGGCTCCCGTGCGGGGCAAGTTGATGTTTGTGATGCAGATGTTGAAATACCCCAAGATGCCATAATAAGAATGGACGTGGGATTTTTCCGCCCTATTGAGGAACCCCTTGTGGCGGATCAGGAAGGATAATGCTCTACTCATGTAGAGCCCTCATCGACACAAGCTCAATATGCTCCAACCATTGGAGAAACTTCTACACCAACTCCACCAAATGTTGAAGGTCAACATGCTCCTGAATGCTCCAGGCCAGATTATCCGATCGACACCGGATTATCCGGCCATCCCTCCACCACCGACCAAAATGTTCAACATATCAAAGAAACAGCTGCAAGTCTTAGGCCAGATTTTTCGGCTGACCCCGGATTATCCGGCCACACTCCAATTCGAGCAAGATCTAGTCAAGTTAGCGAAGATGCTTCAGGTTCTCCCAGGCCGTATTATCCGGCCACTCCCTCGGCTGGATTATCCGACCCTGAAACTCCTGAAGAACAACAGCCTCCTGTTATGGCTGTTGATCCACTTCAAGGGCAAAGTTCATCATCTACTACTCCTGCTAATCAAGTTACTAATCCAGGTCTGGCCCGCGCCAGGGGGTGGTGTGGCCAGCCCAGGCACCCCCTCGGCCTCTCCTTCCACCTATATATTGCCCTCGGGACGAAAACACTAAGGACCCGATCACAAATCCACGAAAGAGTCTATAGCCGCCGTCATCTCCATCCCTAGATCAGGAGGGATCTAAAGCTCTTCTCGGCACCCTGCCGGAGAGGGGAATTCACCCTGGAGGCCTTCTTCATCACCATGCAAACCTCCGGTGTGATGCGTGAGTAGTTCATCCTTGGACTACGGATCCATGTAGTAGCTAGATGGCTGGTTTCTCCTCCTTTGTGCTTTCATGTTTAGATCTTGTGAGCTCCGTTCATGATCAAGATCATCTATTTGTAATTCATACATGTTGTGTTTGCGGGGATCCGATGGATATTCAGATGCTATTTTAGATTGATTATTGATTCTATCATGTCTTTGTTATTTGAGATCTTGCATTCTTTCCGTTGTTAGTAGCTATCTTGGCCAAGTAGATGCTAGCAACTCCAAAAGTTAGTATTTATGCTCGATAGTGGGTTCATGCCTCTGGTAATCTGGGGAAGTGACAGAAATCTCAAAGGTACTAGATGTGCTGTTGCTACTAGGGAGAAAACAACCATCCTTTATTCATAGAACAATCGTATTGTTTACTTTACATGCAATTCGTAATGCAATAATCTGTTGCTTGTAACTTAATACTGGAGGGGGTTCGGATGATAACCTGAAGGTGGATTATTAGTCATAGATGCAGTTGGATGGCGGTCTATGTATAATGTTGTAATGCCCAATCGAATCTCAAAGGAGTCAAGATGATTAGTATATGCTTTCTCGATGTTTGTCAATTGCCCCGCAGTAATTTGTTCACCCAGCATGTTATCTATCTTAAGGAGAGCCACCTCTAGTGAACTATGGACCCCGGTCCTTTCTTTTACATACAATCTACAAACTGTTTACTGCTTTGTGTTTACTTTCTGCAACCTATTACTTCCTTCCATTTGATACGTTTAATCCTTTGTTTTCAGCAAAACCGGTGAGATTGAAAACCTCATCATATGTTGGGGATAGAGTTCTGTGGTTGTGTTGTGCAGGTCTCCACGTCGTTGCTGGCACCGGTAGTGCGCCCTGCCAACGTTCAGCTAGCTACACCTTTGGGGTGTTTTCTTGCTCCTACTAGATTGATAACCTTGGTTTCGTACTGAGGGAAAACTTGTTGTTGTGCTCATCCTTCCTCTTGGGGTTCCCCAACAAGCTCGATATAGTTTGGGCCAACAAGCAACAACTTTTCTAGAGCCATTGCCGGGGAGTCAAGGACTTCTTCACAAGGGGAGTCCGTCATAACCAATCTCTTTACTTTATTATTTTTGTTTTGCTTAGTTTACTTTTGTTTTGTTTGCTTGTTTCTTTATCAAAAACAAAAAAAATAGTTTTACTAGTTTGCTTTCTTTATCAAAAACACACAAAAAATGACTACTCTTGAAAATACTAAGTTGTGTGACTTCACTAGCACCAACAACGATGATTTTATGAGCACACCTATTGCTCCACCTATTCCTGAAGCTACTTTCTTTGAGATAAAACCTGCTCTACTCAATCTAGTTATGAGAGAATAATTTTTTGGTATTGGTAATGAAGATGTTGCTGCCCATCTAAATAACTTTGTTGAACTTTGTGAGATGCAAAAGCATAGGGATATAGATGGAGATATTATTAAGCTTAAATTGTTTCCTTTCTCTTTGAGAGGAAAAGCTAAAGAATGGTTGAATTCCCTGACTAGGAATGGTATTGATTCTTGGACTAAATGCAAAGATGCTTTCATTGCAAAATACTATCCTCCTGCTAAGATTATATCTATGAGAAGTGAAATAATGAAGTTTAAACAATGTGATAATGAACATGTTGCTCAAGCTTGGGAAAGAATGAAATCTTTGGTAAAGATTTGTCCTACTCATGGACTGACTGCTTGGATGATCATCCAAACTTTTTACGCAGGATTAAACTATTCTTCAAGGAACCTATTGGATTCTGCTGCTGGAGGTACCTTTATGACCATCACTTTGGGTGCTGCAACAAAGCTTCTAGATAATATGATGGTTAACTACTCCGAATGGCATACTGAAAGAGCTCCACAAGGTAAGAAGGTAAATTCTATTGAGGAAACCTCCTCCTTGAGTGATAAGATTGATGTTATTATGTCTATGCTTGTTAATGGGAAAGCTCATATTCATCCAAATAATGTTCCTTTGGCCTCTTTGGTTACTCAAGAAGAGCAAGTTGATGTGAACTTTATAAGAAATAACAATTTTGGCAACAATGCTTATGGTAATAACAATTATAGGCCGTACCCTCATAGTAATACTTATGGTTATAATGGCAAACCTGGGTTACTTAGTGAAGGAAGAATTTTATAAGTTCAAAGAGCCACTAAGAATTTCATGCAAATGCAATATGAGCAAAATCAACTATTCACTAAGACTATGGAGGAACAATCTACCATTTTGAAGAACATTAGCCATCAACTTGAGAATCTAAATAGGGAAATTCTTAGTTTACAATTGAAACTTTCTAATGCTGAAAGGAATATATCATCTTTGTCTGAAGCTCAATCTTCATTGATTAATAAAATGGCTGCTAAACCTGAAACTAATGATAATCCCTTTGCATCTACTAATTCCATACAAGTTAGAATTGATGAAATGTTATACTATTAGCTGAATTACATGCTAAGTGGGAAAGAGAAGATGAAATTGCTAGAAACATTAGTGTTTCTACTATCACCACCACTAGTGTTGAGGCTAGTAATAGCTCTACTACCTTAGATGATAATTATGATTTTGATCTTGATGGTTGCAATATCTCTGAAGTTATTAAGTTCCTACAAAAGCTTGCTAAAAGTCCTAATGCTAGTGCTATGAACATGGCCTTTACAAAACACATTACTGATGCTCTCATAAAGATTAAAGAAGAAAAGATGAAACATAAAGCTTCTATTCCTATAAAACAAGAAGATGGTTGGGAACCCATCATTAATATGAAAGTGAATGATTTTGATTTCAAAGCTTTATGTGATCTTGATAGTAGTGTATCTATTATGCCTAGAAGGATTTATGATATGCTTGATTTTCCTCCACTTGAAGATTGTTATTTGAATGTCCCACTTGATGATAATGCTAAAAAGAAACTCATGGGGAGTATTAATGATGTTCTTATTATGGTTAACAATGCCTATGTCCCCGTTGACTTCTATATTTTGGATGTTGAATGCAATGCTTCTTGTCCTATTACTTTGGGAAGACCTTTTCTTAGAACTGTTGGTGCCATTATTGATATGAAAGAAGGCACCATTAAATATCAACTCCCACTCAAGAAAGGTATAGAACATTTCCCTAAGAAGAGAGAGAAGATTTATTTTGCCTCTCCTATGAAAACAAAATTTTCTCTTAATGCTTCTTCATTTGAGAACACCTGATTCTTTTTCTTGCTTCTTATGCCTAACTTAAAGGCGTTAAAGAAAAGTACTTATTGGGAGATAACCCAAAAGTATTAGATGAGTCTTGGAAGTTATAACTTAAGTAATAACCGCTCCTTATCCTTTTTATTTGCTTTTTGTGCCAAGAATAACCTCTAATGAGAGAGAAGTAATGATTGGGAAAGTTGCTCTCTCGAAACAGATTTCTGTGCTTCACCGTAAAAATTCATGTAAAATCTCTGTACGTCCTTTTGAGGCGTGAATTTTTTTGCTTCTGCCCTAGGTTGCTATCTAACTTTCGTTAGTTCAGCACTTTTTGATTTGAGCAACAGAAGGTCTTCGAAAAATTCGTCTTTGCCTGCTGGTCTGTTTTGACAGATTTCTGCCATTTTCTGCATTTGCTTCTTGTTGGTTCCTTTTTGAGTTCTTTTGGGGAATTGAGCTTTTTGAGAGAAGTGCTACAGTAGATTGTGTTTTAATGGAAGTTTTATTGGTGTTGTAACTGAACCAAAAGACTTATTATCTTGAGTGCACTAATGTTGCTAATAAAGATTGTGTGAAGTTTTGTATGAAGGAAAAATTTCAGGTGTATGGAAGGAGTGAGTAATGAGATGAAGGGTGGACTAAAGCTCAAGCTTGGGGATGCCACGTGTATCACCCCAAGAAATATCCAATAAGTACAAGCGTCAAAGCTTAGGGATGCCCAAGGCATCCCCCTCTTCATCAATAAAAATCCCAGGTTTCTTCCAAACGCTTCATTTTTATTGTTTCATGCACAGTTGTGTTGTTCTTGGAGCGTCTTTCTTTTTGTTTTTGTTTTGTTTTTTGTTTGCTTTGTTTTGCTGAATAAATTGGTTGGACCCCCTCTTTCGTACATTGGTTTTCGAATAGTTTGGTTTGGTTTGGAAAAGAGTAGGAAAGCTCATGCTTAAGTGGTAAAGAGAATTTGTTTTTGCCTATGGCCTATGCTTTGTCATGCCATGCTTGATATTGTTTTGGATTTATGCTTAGTATTATTTGCTATAGCATGACTTGTTATAAACAATTGAGATTTCTTAATGTGCCTTGGATGAATCATTCGTTGTTTTAACATAATTAAAGCATAGTATTGTGGTATTCTCCTTTGATGCTTTATTTGGGTTGACTTGGCGCATCCTCACACCATGTTATGACGATCCAAAGTCACCATAGCCTTTATGATCCTTTAATTTTCAACTTGTAGTATCACTTTATGCTTTTATCAATGATGTTTTGTCGCTCTGCATGATTATGGCCATTATTGCTCTCTTAGTCTGTCGCTCCCAGTCTTTTGCTAGCCTCCATAACCAAGTATGAGTTCCACTCATGCATCCAACTCCTTAAACCAAGTTATTCCAAAGAGTCCACCATACCTACCTACTAGCTTATGCTATTCCAAGTATATTCATGTTTTTGTCTATCTTCTAAATTAAACTTGTTATGAGAAAACTAGTGATTAAAGGTCTCACGAACTTGATGGCACACTTTACTTTCTTGCACTTAATAAACTTGAACCATTGGGTCCTTCTTTGTTGCGTATATGCTTGCGCTTTATAAGTTGAAGTTAGCAGAACCATGTATCATGGGAAACGCTTTCAACATTGCACCTGTACTTTGTACCCCGTCGATATCATGTTCTTTTGCTTATGGATCCCGGCGGTGTGAAATAAAAGTGGAACTTGTAAGATCATGGAGTTTGTATGTGTGTTAGAGAAAGCCTGGGCCGCTAGCCTAAGCCATGCCTAATCATGGTGGGAAGTTGCAGCATCACCATAATGAGCACTCTATGAAGCATCCTCAATAAAAACCTATGCAAATAACAAATAAAAAGATCGTTGAGATGCTCATTGTTTGCTTGACTTGTCATTTTGCTTATGGGATAGCTCATGTATCATGTGCAAGGGGTACCCCGTTGGTGGTTCTTTATGATACATATGTACTTACAATGACAAGAGCTTACTTGTGACTAAAGTTGAGTAGCATGATGTTCGGTCTTCGTAAGTAAGGGGCATGAGATTTCGGTTTATAACTTGTCAAGCATATCCTCTTAGTTGTGTCACTTTAACCTTAATCACTTCAAGATGCTTATGATAGGGGCAATGAGAGCTGAAAGCTATAAGTACCATAATTTTTGGAAGCTCTTTATGAAACTTGAATCCCTACTTCCTTCTATGAAGGCCTTTCTTCCACCATTATATTGAGTCTCCACCTTCTATCTTTATGCACCTACTTTTAGAGCATAGTGGCCATTCTTAGTTCTATGTGCATTGTCCCAAGACTTATTGATTGATGCATACCTTGATATTGCTTGTTTTAAACTATTTGTATCTAGTCACTCTTATGAACTTTAAAGGTGTCCCATGCATTTATATTTGCTACTCTATGAGGGACAAGATGAATGCTATTATGCTATGTTTTCTTTATGTGAAACAAACAAACGTCTTGCAAAGCATTGTTATTCATGAATCTTTTGTTTGTGCCTTTTCATGTTGCAACATAGTTTCTTTGTCTTATTGTTAGAACTTTGTCTTTCATGTTATGATTGAAGTACTATGATACCAGCTTTGAATGTTTTACAAATACTTTGATCAAGTTTATGATGGTGCATGTCCCCTCAAAAATTATTCTTTCTTTTTATCACTTACCTACTCGAGGATGAGCAGGTGTTAAGCTTGGGGATGTTGATACATTGCAAATGTATCTATAATTTTTGATGTTCCATGCTTGGTTTTATCTAATTTCTTATGTTTTGTCCACACTTTGGAGTACTTTTCATATGATTTCTTGGACTAACCTATTAACAAGATGCCACAGTGCTAGCTGCTTGTTTTCTACTGTTTTTGGTTCTAGGAAAGTCAGAAAATGAATATTCTCGGAATTGGACGGGACAAAAGCCAAAGTTATTATTTTACCGGGGGACACTTGGAGCTAGAATACGAGACGGAGAGGGGCTGGGGCCCGGCCACACCACCTGGCCGCGCGGCCAGGCCTGGCCTGCGCCAGGGGGTGGTCTGGTCGCCCTAGGCACCCCCTCGGCCTATCCTTCCGCCTATATATTGCCTCTGATATGGAAACCCTAAGTACCCAATCAAAATTCCACGAAAGAGTCTGTAGCCGCCATCATCTCCATCCCTAGATCGGGAGGGATCTGAAGCTCTTCCCGGCACCCTGCCGGAGAGGGGAATTCACCCTGGAGGCCTTCTTCATCATCATGCAAGCCTCCGGTGTGATGCGTGAGTAGTTCATCTCTAGACTACGGGTCCGTGTAGTAGCTAGATGGCTGGTTCTCCTCCTTTGTGCTTTCATGTCTAGATCTTGTGAGCTCCGTTCATGATCAAGATCATCTATTTGTAATTCTGCATGTTGTGTTTGCAGGGATACGATGGATATTGAGATGCTATTTCAGATTGATTATTGATTATATCATGTCTTTGTTATTTGTGATCTTGCATGCTTTCCGTTGTTAGTAGCTATCTTGGCCAAGTAGATGCTAGCAACTCCAAGAGTTAGTATTTATGCTCGATAATGGGTTCATGCCTCTGGTAATCTGGGGAAGTGACAGAAATCTCTAAGGTACTAGATGTGCTGTTGCTACTAGGGAGAAAACAACAATCCTTTGTTCAAAGAACAATCGTATTGTTTACTTTACACGCAATTCGTAATGCAATAATCTGTTGCTTGCAACTTAATACTGGAGGGGGTTCGAATGATAACCTAAAGGTGGATTATTAGTCATAGATGTAGTTGGATGGCGGTCTATGTATAATGTTGTAATGCCCAATCGAATCTCAAAGGAGTCAAGATGATTAATATATGCTTGTATGCTTTCTCGATGTTTGTCAATTGCCACGCAGTAATTTGTTCACCCAGCATGTTATCTATCTTAAGGAGAGCCACCTCTAGTGAACTATGGACCCCGGTCCTTTCTTTTACATACAATCTACAAACTGTTTACTGCTTTGTGTTTACTTTCTGCAAACTATTACTTCCTTCCATTCGATACGTTTAATCCTTTGTTTTCAGCAAAACCGGTGAGATTGACAACCTCATCGCAAGTTAGGGACAGAGTTTTGTGGTTGTATTGTGCAGGTCTCCACGTTGTTGCTGGCACCGGTAGTGCGCCCTGCCAACGTTCAACTAGCTACACCTTTGGGGTGTTTCCTTGCTCCTACTAGATTGATAACCTTGGTTTCGTACTGAGGGAAAACTTGCTACTGTGCTCATCATACCTTCCTCTTGGGGTTCCCCAACGAGCTCGATATAGTTTGGGCCAACAAGCAACATGGAACCGGCGCACAAAAGGCTTCCGGTTGTTTGATCAACCGCTGCCCCTGGCGTGCCAACATAGCTAAGTTAAAGCGCTCAAATTCTCTCAATTTGCTTGACCTTCCAATTTATGTTGAGGGAATGGAATTACATTCTCCCTGGTCTGATTTATAGACCAGCAGTGAAACCGATTCTTGCCCTACGGATGAAGGCCCGAGTTTATGAGGTGAAGCACTCGGAAAGACCAATCGAAAAGAAAGAACATCCACGGAAACTCTATCTTTAGTAGCAAGAACATTGACTCACTCAGAGGCCATTTTCCGATCTTTCTTTGAAGGTGTGAGTGTGAAGCCAACTCTAAAAGTGGGTCTTAGAAGAAACATGCAAAGATAAAAGATCTGGACTGGGTTGTTGCTATGCATGAAGAGTTGAATAACTTTGAACGCAACAAGGTTTGGAAACTAGTGGAGAAGACCAAGGTTTGCCGCAATGTTATCGGCACAAAATGGATATTTAAAAACAAGCAAGATGAGAATGGCATTGTTGTGAGGAACAAATCGAGACTCGTGGCACAAGGATACTCCCAAGTTGAGGGCATTGACTTCGGCGAGACCTATGCTCCTGTGGCTCGTCTTGAGTCCATCCGTATCCTTCTTGCTTATGCAGCTCATAATAATTTTAAATTACAGCAAATGGACGTTAAGAGTTCCTTTCTTAATGGTCCTCTACATGAGTTGGTATATGTAAAGCAATCCCCGGGATTTGAGGATCCTAACTTCCCGAACCATGTCTACAAACTCGATAAGGCACTCTATGGCCTTAAACAGGCCCCACGTGCGTGGTATGAGCACCTTAAAGAGCTTTTGTTAGATCGTGGCTTCGAAGTTGGGCAAATCGACCCCACTCTTTTTACTAAGAAGGTTAAGGGGGCGCTCTTCGTATGCCAACTATATGTAGACAACATTATCTTTGGCTCTAATAATAAAGCTTTTAATGATGAATTTTCAAAGCTTATGACTGACATGTTTGAGATGTCTATGATGGGGGAGTTATGGTTCTTTCTTGGATTTGTGAAGGAACCTTCATCAATCAAGCAAAATACATCCAAGACATGCTCAAGAGATTCAACATGACGAATCTTAATGGCGTCGCCACTCCGATGCAAACAAAATGTCATCTTGAACTTAATCCCCATGGTAAAGATGTGGACCAAAAGGTATACCGGTCCATGATCGGCTCTCTTCTTGACCTCTGCGCATCTAGACCCGATATTGTGTTGAGTGTAGGGGTGTGTGCAAGGTATCAAGTGGCTCCTAAAGAAAGCCACCTAGGCGGTCAAGATGATCTTCCAATATTTGGTTCATTCCCCTAATTTGGTCTATGGTATCCCAAGGGCTCCAATTTCTCTCTATGTGGTTATACTGATTCAGATTGGGCTGGTGATAAGGATGATCGGAAATCAACTTCTAGAGCTTGTCAGTTCTTGAGAAGGTCTCTAGTCTATTGGTCTTCTAAAAAGCAGAATTCTATATCTCTCTCCACCGTCGAAGCTGAATATGTTGCTGTTGCTAGTGTCTGCACTCAGTTATTATGGATGAGGCAAACTTTAAAGGAATACGGTGTCAATTGTGACAAAGGTGCCTCTTTTATGCGATAATGTAAGTGCAATTAAAATTGCGTACAATCCGGTACAGCACACAAGGACGAAGCATATTGAGATTCGGAATCATTTTATCTGGGACCATGTTGCTCGAGGCGATATTGATCTATCTTTTGTGAGCACAAAGAACCAACTTGCTGATATTTTCACGAAGCCACTTGATGAAGCAGGGTTCTGTTACTTTAGGAATGAGCTAAATATCGTTGATTCAAGGAGCTTGTCTTTATTACCCATGCACTCACTCTTACATTTCGGTCTTATTTGGTCTAGGTGTGGGCATGGAAATAGGGGGAGTGTGGTCCTAATTGATTGAGCTAACCCTCCCCCCATAATGCCGAAAGCAAGTCAAATCATTTCTCTTAATATCATTTTGGGATATGTGAGCTTATTGATGAGTATTGGCCATGAACCCAAGATATATCTTCATGGTGTCATACCATGCACTCCAACAAGGTGGCTTTGGCCACCGCCCTCTTCCATGAGAAGAGTTGGATTTTTTGTGCGTCTTTTTGGTTGTTTTTTGCTCGTCTCTTGTTCTAATGGGAATCACACTCAATTTTGGCTTTTAGTTGATTTGTTTCTTGCAATTTTGAGTGTGTAGTACCATCTCAGTTTGGAACTCTTAATCCTAAGCCTTTCCCTACTCCTAAGCCATCCTTTCTTGCACACAAGTCCCTTGTACACCTTGTGGTGGTTTTGTTTGGGGACGCACGGGCCTGAATCTGTGTACAACAGAAATTCAGAATTTAGGCCGGATAATCTAGCCCAAGTATAGGCCGGATAATCCGGCCCTTGCAGATGCAGTCTTTAAGGGCTGGGGTCGGGGGGAAGGGCTCATAACGAGCGACACTTCTCCCTCGACCCTCTCCCTCTCCCAAGCCGTCGCCTGCCGTCCCACACCCTCCCCGGAGCCTCTCCGGCCGCCGGATTCTCTGGGCCTCCCCGGATCTTCTTCTCCGCGCCTTCGGGTACCTTCTCCTCCGTGTTCTTCCTCCAATGAGTGAGGGACCCTCTCTCCCCATCTTTGGCTAGATGTGTTACTTGTTGGGTGGAACGTTGTCTAGAAGGATGTTGTTTCTTGTAGAAATTGTAGTCTTGTAGTATCTCGTCCCGATCTACTTTTTTGCACTCACTCTAGGCGATTCTGATTTTTTTTGCTAGGGCCAGATTATCCACCCCTGGCCAGGCCGGATAATCTGGCCTAATGGAGTAAAAACTGGTTTAGTTTCATATGGATTTGTGCATTGAGTATGCTTGGACTTTGAACTGTTTGCCTACCTTTTCTATATTCTCTCTTGGACTTGTGTGTATGCTTATCCCCATGCTATCCGCCTTGTTCGCTTCACAGGTGGTTCCAGCGCTCCCAAGACCTACAAGCGCCGTCCTCGTGCTAAATACTTTCGGGACAACGAAAAGGGTAACTTAGTGGAAGAGGTTGAGCTGAGGAGAAGGAAGAACGAGGAGAAGCGCATGGCTGAACATGCAAAGAGGGACATGAAGGGTGTGTCCAAGAGGAAGGGCAAAGGGCCCAAGATTAACTATAAGAATATGGATCATGTTACTTTCTCCTCCATTTGTCATCGTGATTTGTTTGATGAAGTGTCGCATGATACTGAGCTGGGTGACTCTCGTTTTTGGTGTGCTGAACAAAAGGGTATCAATGAAGGTGTGTATGATCAGCAGAAGATTCAGCCTATGCATCCTCTAATTCTTGCTGAGGCCTTGGAGAAGCCTCACCTTGTTGATGCCATGTATGTGTCTGAGAGGATGGGGCTACACCATCTCATGGCCCTCCAATGCTCCTATGTTTCTGAGATTGTGAAGCAGTTCTTCTCCACCTTGGTCATTTTTGCGGTGATGAGCACCGCACCATGAAGTGGATGACTCGTGACAGGCCTATGCAAGCTGATTTCCGTGTTTTTCCTGAGGTTCTTGGTTATCCCTTTCGCCATAGGGACCGTGCTAGTGTTCACCGCATCATCACCCAACTCAAGCCCAATAAAGATGTAGTCCTCTCTCCATGCACCGATGACAATGGTATTGTGGGCACCCTTGCTGGTCTTTCTCCCATATATGCTAGCTTGGTGGGTCTCTTTCGTGATTCTATCACTCCAAGTGGAGGAAACAATGACAGTATCCGTGGTCACCTGGTTCAGCTTCTTGCCTTCTCTCGTGCGGTGGCGTCCTGTGAGGATGAGTCCGTGTCATACAAGCTGGATGTGATGGACTTTATTTACCATGAGTTGATCGATGCCATGTTCAATAGGCTTTCCATCCCATATGCTCCATACATCATGATGTTGATCAGTCACTTGCTCCCCACTGAAGAGTTCAACATTGATGTTGTGCAGAAGGCGAAGAAGATCTACACCATGGTTAGGAAGACCTCTCACCCCTCCTCTGCTACTGAGGGTCTCATGAGGGATGCTCGTGCTAGTGCTCATAGGCCTCCAGTGCCTCCTATTGCTCGTGAGATCAAGAAGCTGAATTGGTTCTAGCATAACATTCTTTGCATGGGCGTGGACACTCGCGAGGGACAGTATGAGGCTTACAAGCAGCGCCATGAGATGGCTCACACTCAGCAGGTCATTCTTCACCATGCGTCCGGTGCTTCGGGGGATCCTCCTGCTCCTACTACTCCCACACCATATGCTCGGTGGAACTCTTCCTTTGGGCTTAACTATGGAGAGCTGGAGCGTCACCTGTTTCCTTCCACGGCCACTACTGATGATGATGAGGATGACACCGAGGAGCTTGAGGATGAGGACGAGGACGAGGACGGGAACGAGGACGAGAACGAGGATGAGGACTACGAGTGATCTCTTGGGGCGTTAGCATCGCTCTTCTTCCTTTTGGCGTCTCGATGCCAAAGGGGTAGAAGTAGTTATATTAGGTCTCCGAGGATTTGCATGGGTCGGGCACAAGTATTTGCACTTTAGTTTTCCGTCTGTTTCCTCGCTTGTGCACATTTAGCGTCGAACTTTTATGTGTGTTTTGTGCCGTATGAGACTATGTTTGTGTGGCTCTGGATTTATCTTGTGGACTACTCATATGGAGTCATCTATCATTATGGCTATATTGGATATCTATATTGAGGGAGGCGCTCGCTATGGCTATCATTGGATATTCTTATAATGTTTTGAGGACGCATCTATCTCCCTACCGATGGTATGAGCTTTTCGCATATGTTTCGATGAAATAGACTTATACCCTCTTGTGTGTATTTGTAATCAAATGCAATTTTTAGGATGCACACATTTAGGGGGAGTCTTATTCATTCATTAAATATTGATGTCTTGAGAACTATCTTGCAAATCCTAGTATTGTCATCTTTCACCAAAAAGGGGGAGATTGAAAGAACATTTCATGGTTCCCTGTGTTTTGAGTGTTAGATAACAATACCATGGAAGTTTTCTCATGTGTGCTAAGTGTGTAGGGAATGATATTGTGTTTGGGGGGCGGATTATCCGGCCCTTGGTAGATAATCCGGCCTAAATCATTTGGCAAAGGTAGGCAAGGCGCGACGCTCTGACTGGGTTCGGATTTTCTCCCGGAAAATCCGAACAGGGGTGGATTTTCTTCCCCTGACCGGATAATCTGGCCCTCGCCTTGGGCCGGATAATCCGGCCCCTAGAAGATGATCAAAGGCAGGCAAGGCGCGACGCTCTGACTGGGTTCGGATTTTCTCCCGGAAAATCCGAAGAAGGGTGGATTTTCTTCCCCTGACCGGATAATCCGGCCCTCGCCTTGGGCCGGATAATCTGGCCCCTAGGAGACGATCAAGGGCAGGCTCGACGTGTCACTCTGTCTGGGGCGGTTTTTGTGCCGGATAATCCGAGTTTGGGGCGGAATTTTCCCCAGGCCGGATAATCCAGCCCTCACTTGGGCCAGATAATCCGGCCCCCAAAGGCTCCAACAGCTCAGTTGGGGCAGGGGGTATAAAAGCCCCTTCATCCCCTCCATTCAGAGCTCTTGATTCATTCGGAAAAGACAAGACCTGTTGCAAGTGCTCTCTCTAAGATCTCCTACTTCAACCACCCGAAGGCTTCGATCTTTGGTGGAATTGAAGGAGGAGACAACCTACATCATCATCACGAATCAAGAGTATCAAATCCTCTCCATTCACTTGGAGAAATCCCTGATCTAGTATTCTCGTTAATATCTAGATCTTGTGTTTTGTTATTGATAACTTGTTCTTGTGGCAGATTGTTGTCATTACGGGAGCCTCCAATTTGGTTGTGGGGTTGTGCCCCGCTAGATGTGTAAAGGCGTCGGTTCCCGCCTCGAAGGGTTCCTATAGTGGAAAGGTGGATTAGGCCTTTGGTGGCGGGATCCATCGGAGAATAGGGTGAGGACTATTGTGGCGTGGTGATCTTAGTACCGCCCACCCTTCCAACGCAGATGTACTTTCCTTAACATGGAAGGAACTGCGGTAAAACAAATCCTGTGTCTCCGTGTGCTCCACTACGGTTTACTCGTTTCTCTATATCACTCGCCTTTACTCGCTAGTAGTTAGGTTTGCATATAGGGAAATTCTTCATAATAGCTTATCTAGAGAATTTACCTTTCGTGTCAAGCCTAAAATTGAAAAAGCATTAAAATTTGAAGTAGCACCTATTCACCACCCCTAGGTGCCCATACGATCCATTTCATACGCGATGCTGGAAAAGGGGGAACAAATAGGTGGAAAGGATGTTCCTCAAGATGCTAGAAGAGGAGGCACACATAAGAAAAACTGACGAAGTAAGTATACAGGAGACTGAGGAATTAACTAAGGAGGATATTCTAACCATGTTTGCACATTGCAATGTGATATACCTACACACCTAAGCTTCACAGTTCGATGAAGGGAAGGTAAAGGTTAAAAAAGTTGGTAAACCTATTCTTCCTTTTACTTTTGGTGGAACTTCCTAATTATGGCCTCTGTGACATTGGAACAGCTGTTAACGTAGTTCCCTTTAATTTTTATTCGAAAATCCAAAATGAACTACCCCGACTGAATTAGAGAATACTGACATGACTATAATACTTGAAGATAAGACACTTAGAGTTCCTATGGGATAATTAGGGATGTTCCAATCTACGTTGTACCATATAAATATCCCATTGATTTTGTGCTTATTGATATGCCTAGTGATGTTTATTGTCCAATTATTTTCGGAAGAACCTTCTTAAATACCACAGTTGAAAATATTGATTGTAAGAGACAAACTGTATCTCTAAAGTTTGGTGAAGATAAAATGGACTTTCACTTCTCTAAATTTGACCATAAGCCGGCTATCGAAGATTTAGATGATTATGAGTATGAACAAGAAGGGGAAGGTAATCTCTAGTCTAGCTTCAGTAGTCATTGAGATGTCTGACGATGATCTAGCAAGGAGTTTAGTCAACAATAATAATATTCTTCAAGACATAGAAAAATTGGAAATGGATGATTATCTTGACTCCACACCTGAGTTGGATCCCGAGATAAATCAAAAATATGAAGAACCTATAAGAAAAGGAGATGAGGCACCTCCACCTCCTACTCTGAAAACTTTACCCAAGGATCTAAACTATAGGTTTCTTGATGAAACTAATAATTTTCCTGTTATTATAAGTTCTAACCTTGTAGAAAAGAGGAGGAAACTTTAATGATGGTTCTCTGGATGCATCAGAATGCTCTTGGGTATTTGAGGAGCGACTTGAAAGGGATCGGTCCCTCGATAGCCACCCATAGAATATTTATGGAAGAAGGAGTCTAGCCGGTTGCAGACTTCTAGAGGCGAATCAAACCTCACATGAAAGAAGAGGTAAGGAAGGAAATAATATGTTTATTAGATGCGGCGATTATCTATCATATGAAGGAGAGTGAGAGGGTAAGTCCTGTTCATTGTGTTCCCAAGAAAGGTGGATTTACTGATGTTGAAAATGAACACAATGAGATGATACATACTAGAACCGGTGTTGGTCACATGATGTGTATTAACTATAGAAAACTTAATAAAGAAACTAGAAAGGATCAGTATCCTTTGTCGTTTATAGATCAAACTTTAGAAAGGCTTGCTATGCACTCTCATTTTTTCTACTTATACGGTTATTCCAGTTTTTCTCAAATTGTTGTTCACCCTGATGACTAACTTAAAACAACCTTTATCTGTGCTTATGGTCTATACGCCTATTGTTGTATGCCTTTCAGTCTTTGCAATGCCCCTACCAACTTCCAAAGGTGTATGACTGCTATATTTGTCGATTATGTTGAAAGTATTATGGAAGTATTCATGGATGACTTCTCTGTTTATGGAACTTCCTTTAATCATTGTCTCCATAACATTCATAAAGTTTTGCAGAGATGTGAAGATACTTAGTATTGAATTGGGAAAATGTCATTTTATGGTTCAAGAAGGTATAGTGCTTGGTTACAAAATCTCAGGTAAGGGTATAGAAGTTGATAAAGCAAAGGTTGAAGCAATAGAAAGGCTCCCCCTCCTTGAGATGTAAAATGTATAAGGAGTTTCTTAGGCCATGCTGGATTTTATAGAAGATTCATTAAGAACTTCTCCTAGACTGCTAGACCTTTAACTAACCTTCTTCAAAAGGATGTTGTTCTTAATTTTGATGAAAATTGTCTCGCCGCTTTCAATATATTAAAACAAGACCTTCTTGAAGCTCCCATTATAAAACCACCTAATTGGAAGAAACCTTTTGATCTATTCTATGAGGCTAGCCATGAATTTGTGTGAGCAATACTTTGCCAGTATGATGGTGATGACCTTAGTATCATTCATCATGCTAGTTGCACCTTAAATGGCGCCCAAAAGAATTACCCTATGATAGAAAAAGAATTTTTGTTGTGGTTTTCACCTATGACAAGTTTAGATCTTATATTATTGACTCTAAGGTAAGAGTGCATACTGATCGTGTTGGCTTAAAAGAGATTCTTGAAAGGACTAACATTAATCCAATAATGATCCATTGGATTTTACTATTGCAAGAATTTGATTTATAGATTCTTCGAAGAAAACAAGAACAGGAGGAGGCATCCATGGACATTGAGGAGGTTGATCCACCTAGGGTAGTGTCATCCATTTCCATACCCTCGGGAACTGTAATTCCTAAAAGGAAATTTTCGATTTCTCTTTGCAATGGTTTTGGCAATTTTCTACAACCAACCTTGTTCAAAAGGAAAACGAAAAAAGCTGATCCAAGAATTAAAAGAAGGAGAAGGTACCCAAATAAACTCATCCCCCCTCGATGAGCAAGATATTTGATATCTTGAAAACATCTTTGTTCTGGATGGTTATCTGCCATTTCTTTTTGCATATTCGTTTTCCTTTTGTTTTTCTGAGTTCATTACCGGCCTTGCAAGGTCGGTACGGGCAGGCGGTACGGCCGACTCCACCCGTACCACTGGTCGTTAAGGCGGTAGTGACCTTCGACGCATTTCCCACATATCGGTACAACCACGTGATGGCTCGGTATTAATGTAGAGCTCGTTGGGAACCCCAAGAGGAAGGTATGATGAGCACAGCAACAAGTTTCCCTCAGTTATGAAACCAAGGTTTTATCGAACCAGTAGGAGCAAGGAAACACCCCAAAGGTGTTGCTAGTTGAGCCTTGGCAGGGCGCACTACCGGTGCTAGTAGCAACCTGGAGACCTGCACAACACAACCACAGAACTTTGTCCCCAACTTGCGATGAGGTTGTCAATCTCACCGGTTTTGCTGAAAACAAAGGATTAAACGTATCGAATGGAAGGAAGCAAAAGTTTGCAGAAAGTAAACACAAAGCAGTAAACAGTTTGTAGATTGTATGTAAAAGAAAGGACCGGGATCCATAGTTCACTAGAGGTGGCTCTCCTTAAGATAGAAAACATGTTGGGTGAACAAAATACAGCGGGGGCAATTAACAAACATCCAGAAAGCATACAAGCATATACTAATCATCTTGACTCCTTTGGAACTTGATTGGGCATTACAACATTATACATAGACCACCATCCAACTGCATCTATGACTAATAATCCACCTTCAGGTTATCATCCGAACCCCCTCCAGTATTAAGTTGCAAGCAACAGATTATTGCTTTACGAATTGCGTGTAATGTAAACAATACGATTGTTCTATGAACAAAGGATTATCGTTTTCTCCCTAGTAGCAACAACACATCTAGTACCTTAGAGATTTCTATCACTTCCCCAGATTACCAGAGGCATGAACCCACTATCGAGCATAAATACTAACTCTTGGAGTTGCTAGCCATCTACTTGGCCAAGATAGCTACTAAAAACGGAAAGCATGCAAGATCACAAATAACAAAGACATGATAAGAATCAATAATCAATCTGAAATAGCATCTCATTATCCATCGGATCCCCGCAAACACAACATGCAGAATTACAAATAGATGATCTTGATCATGAACGGAGCTCACAAGATCTAGACATGAAAGCACAAGGAGGAGAACCAGCCATCTATCTACTACATGGACCCGTAGTCCAGAGATGAACTACTCACGCATCACACTGGAGGCTTGCATGATGATGAAGAAAGCCTCCAGGGTGAATTCCCTTTCTGGCAGGGTGCCGGGAAGACCTTCAAATCCCTCCCGATCTAGGGATGGAGATGGCGGCGGCTACAGACTCTTTCGTGGATTTTTGATCAGGTCCTTAGGTTTTCGTCCCCGAGGGCAATATATAGGCGGAAGGAGAGGCCGAGGGGGTGCTGGGGTCGGCCAGACCACCCCTGGCGCGGCCCAGGCCTTGCCGCACGGCTAGGTGGTGTGGCCGGCCCCCAGCCCTTCTCCGTCTCGTATTCTGGCATCAGATGTCTTCCGGAAAAATAGGCACTTTGGCTTTTGTCCCGTCCAATTCCGAGAATATTCATTTTCTGACTTTCCTAGAACAAAAAACAGCAGAAAACAGGCAGCTGGCACTATGGCTCTTGTTAATAGGTTAGTCCAAGAAATCATGTGAAAAGTACTCCAAAGTGTGGACAAAATACAAGAAAGTAGATAAAACCAAGCATGGAACATCAAAAATTATAGATACATTTGCAATGTATCAACATCCTCAAGCTTAACTCCGGGTCGTCCTCGAGTAGGTAAGTGATAAAAGAAAGAATATTTTTGAGGTGACATGCACCATCATAAACTTGATCAAAGTACTTGTAAAACATTCAAAGCTAGGATCATAGTACTCTCATCATAACATGAAAGACAAAGTTCTAGCAATAAGACAAAGAAACTATGATGCAACATGAAAAGGCACAAACAAATGATTCATGAATAATAATGCTTTGCAAGACGTTTGTTTGTTTCACATAAAGAAAACATAGCATAATAGTATTCAGCTTGTCCCTCATAGAGTAGCAAATATAAATGCATAGGACACCTTCAAAGTTCATAAGGATGACTAGATACAAATAGTTTACAACAAGCAATATCAAGTTTTGCATCAATCAACTAGTCTTGGGACAATGCACATAGAACTAAGAATGGTCACTATGCTCTCAAAGTAAGTGCATAGGTAGAAGGTGGAGACTCAATATAATGGTGGAAGAAAGGCCTTCATAGAAGGAAGTAGGGATTCAAGTTTCATAAAGAGCTTCCAAATATTATGGTACTTATAGCTTTCAGCTCTCATTGCCCCTATATAGCATCTTGATGTGGTTAAGGTTTAAAGTGACACAAACTAAGAGGCTATGCTTGACAAGTTATAAACCGAAATCTCATGCCCCTTACTTACGAAGACCGAACCTCATGCTACTCAACTTTAGTCACAAGTAAGCTCTTGTCATTGTAAGTACATTGTATCATAAAGAACCGCCAACGGGGTACCCCTTGCACATGATACAGGAGTTATCCCATAATCAAAATGACCAGGCAAGAAGACAATGAGCATCTCAGCGATCTTTTTATTTGCTATTTGCATAGGTTTTTATTGAGGATGCTTCATAGAGTGCTCATTATGGTGATGTTGCAAGTTTCCACCAGATTAGGCATGGATTAGGCTAGCGGCCCAGGCGTTTCTCTAACACACATACAAACTCTATGATCTTACAAGTTCCACTTTTATTTCACAACGGCCGGGATCCATAAGCAAAAGAACATGATATCAACGGGGTACAAAGTACAAGTGCAACGTTGAAAGCGTTCCCCATGATACATGGTTCTGCTAATTTCAACTTATAAAACGCAAGCATATACACAAACAAAGAAGGACCCAATGGTTCAAGTTTATTAGATGCAAAAAAAGTAAACTGTGCCATCAAGTTCGTGAGAGCTTTAATCACTAGTTTTCTCATAACAAGTTTAATTTGGAAGACAAACAAAAGCATGAATATACTGGAATAACATATGCTAATAGGTAGGTATGGTGTACTCTTTGGAATAACTTGGTTTAAGGAGTGGATGCATGAGTGGAACTCATACTTGGTTGTGGAGGCTAGCAAAAGACTGGGAGCGACACAACTAAGAGAGCTATAATGGCCATAATCATGCAGAGCGACAAAACATCATTGATTAAAGCATAAGTGATACTACAAGTTGAAAACTAAAGGATCATAAAGGCCATGGTGACTTGAGATAGTCATAACATGGTGTGAGCATGTGCCAAGTCAACCCAATAAAGCATCAAAGGAGAATACCACTATACTATGCTTTAATATGCTAAAACAACTCATGATTCATCCAAGGCACATTAAGCAATCTCAATTGTTTATGACAAGTCATGCTACAACAAAGAATACTAAGCATAAAGCCAAAACAATATCAAGCATGGCATGATAAAGCATAGGCCATAGTCAAAAACAACTCTCTTTACCACTTAAGCATGAACTTTTCTACTCTTTTCCAAACCAAACCAAACTATTTGAAACCCATGTATGAAAGAGGGGGTCCAACCAATTTATTCAGCAAACAAAGTAAACGAAAATCCAAAACGAAAATGAAAAAGAAGACGCTCCAAGAACAACACAAATGTGCATAAAACAATAAAAATGAAGCGTTTGAAAAAACACTGGTTTTTTACTGATGAAAGAGGGGATGCATTGGGCATCCCCAAGCTTTGACGCTTGTACTTCTTGGATATTTCTTGGGGTGACACGCGTGGGATCCCCAAGCTTGAGCTTTAGTCCATCCTTCATCTGATTACTCATTTCCTTCCATACACCTGAAATTTTTCCTTCATACAAAACTCACACAATCTTCTTAGCAACATTAGTGCACTCAAGATAATAGGTCTTAAGGTTCAGTTCTAACACCAATAAACTTCCATTAGAACACTAGATACTGAAGCACTTCCCTCAAAAAGCTCAATTCCCCAAAGAACTTAAAAAGGAACCAACAAGAAGCAAATGTAGAAAATGGCAGAAATCTGTCAAAACAGACCAGCAGGTAAAGACGAATTTTTTCGAAGACCTTCTGTTGCTCAAATCAAAAAATGTTGAACTAACGAAAGTTAGATAACAACGGGGCAGAAGCACAAAAAATGCACGCTTCAAAAGGACGTACAGATATTTTACACGAATTTTTACGGTGAAGACATAAATCTATTTCGGGACAGCAACTTTCCCATCATTACTTCTCTCTCATTAGAGGTTACTCTTGGCACAAAAAGCAAAATAAAAGGATAAGGAGCGTTTATTTCTGAAGTAATAACTTCCAAACCTCATCTAAAACTTTTGGTTATCTCCCAAAAGTACTTTTTCTTTAACGCCTTTAAGTTTAGGCATAAGAATTTTGATGATGCTCACATAAGAAAATGGATTGAAGAAAAAGAGAGCATCCAGAAGCAAATTCAAAAAAACATTTAAGGATAACCCACTTCCTATGCGTAGGAATCTTATACGTAATAAATTCCCAAAGAACAAAATGATAGGCATAGAAGATAAAACGAGAGTAACTTCAAAACTTTCAGCAATAGGGAGTGTTTTAGTGCCATGAAAACTTTCCACAACCATATTTTCCTCTCTCATAATAATTTTCAGTATCCGCATGAATAAAATCAATAATATAACTATCTCATAAAGCATGCTTTTCATGATATACAAACACTTGAGCTTTATTATAAACATTTTCAAAAAATCCTGAGGAACATAACTTCATAACCTCCTTTGGTAAGCCTGGAGGACAATCAAATAATGTAAGGCGTAAAGAGTTTACTCTCAATTAGAAGGTAGGCATGGGTAGATCCATTCTTCCTCCTCTAGATCATCACTCTCCTCCTCTTTTCATCCAACGGGCTTCCAATTTAGCAATTTCTCTTCCATAGTCTCCTGCATGGCCTTAATCTCTTCCATTGTGGAGAGCATCTATTAAGATATTCAATAATATAGCCATTTT
>CAJUXJ010002636.1:0-16456 GCA_910589775.1 Avena eriantha | reverse complement strand
AGGTACATGATCTGATGCTCATGATTTTTTGCAAAAATCATTTTTAGACTCACAATATGATGTTTCTTCAGAGATCCAACGTAAGTTTAGCGAGGATCATCCTCTATCTTCATGCCCGTCGTTTTGACCATAGTTTGAAACATGAAAATTTTGAAACGGGCATAAGAAATTCAAAAACCCTCCAAACAATGTAAATCCTTCGCGTGGTGTCATATTATGTGACATAGTTGCAAGGAAAAAATACCAAACTTGGTATATTGATTGCATCTCAAAAAACCTTCATGGAAATGACCTATCATGTTCTGAGGTTCATGGTTCGGGCCAAATGACCACAGTGTTATGGCTAGAATACGGCATAGTTTGTGATAATGTGCCCATATTGTGCACAAATGTGCATCTTGGGATAGCGAACGATGTTGCAGGAGGAAGTTTTCTTTTCGTCACCCGGAAAAAGCCATTTTCTATTTTTCCAGTGCCAAAATCGGGGCGTTTTGTGAAGCAACACCAAATGTTCAATTCAAAAATGCTACCACCCCATTTTTCAAAAATATAGACCACCTTACATGGACAATGTCCAACCGAGGATTTTAAAACCTTTTCTTCCACCCCTGGTGAAAAAGACAAATGTGTGCTGCCGGTAGGAAGTGGGTCCGGTTTGAACTACAGGTACATGATCTGATGCTCATGCTTTTTGCAAAAATCATTTTTAGACTCACAATATGATGTTTTTTCAGAGATCCAACGCAAGTTTAGCGAGGATCATCCTCTATCTTCATGCCGTCGTTTTGACCATAGTTTGAAACATGAAATTTTGAAACGGGCATAAGAAATTCAAAAACCCTCCGAACAATGAAATCCTTCGCGTGGTGTCATATTATGTGACATAGTTGCAAGGAAAAATACCAAACTTGGTATATTGATTGCATCTCGAAAAAACCTTCACGGAAATGACCTATCATGTTCGAGGTTTCATGGCTTTCGGGCCAAATGACCAGTGTTATGGCTAGAATAGCGGCATAGTTTGTGATAATGTGCCCATATTGTGCACAAATGTGCATCTTGGGATATCGAACGATGTTTCAGGAGGAAGTTTTCCTTGTCGTCACCCCGAAAAGCCATTTTTATTTTTCCAGTGCCAAAATCGGGGCATTTTGTGAAGCAACACCAAATTTCAATTCAAAAATGCTACCACCCCATTTTCAAAAATACTAGACCACCTTTATGGACAATGTGCCAACCGAGGATTTTAAAACCTTTTCTTCCACCCTGGTGAAAAAGACAAATGTGTGCCGAATCGGTAGGAAGTGGGTTCGGTTTGAACTACAGGTACATGATCTGATGATCATGATTTTTTGCAAAAATCATTTTTAGACTCACAATATGATGTTTCTTCAGAGATCCAACGTAAGTTTAGCGAGGATCATCCTCTATCTTCATGCCCGTCGTTTTGACCATAGTTTGAAACATGAAAATTTTGAAACGGGCATAAGAAATTCAAAAACCCTACGAACAATGTAAATCCTTCGCGTGGTGTCATATTATGTGACATAGTTGCAAGGAAAAATACCAAACTGGTATATTGATTGCATCTCGAAAAAACTTCACGGAAATGACCTATCATGTTCGAGGTTTCATGGCTTCGGCCAAATGACAGTGTTATGGCTAGAATACCGGCATAGTTTGTGATAATGTGCCCATATTGTGCACAAATGTGCATCTTGGGATAGCGAACGATGTTGCAGGAGGAAGTTTCCTTTCGTCACCCGGAAAAGCCATTTTCTATTTTTCAAGTGCCAAAATCGGGGCATTTGTGAAGCAACACCAAATGTTCAATTCAAAAATGCTACCACCCCATTTTTCAAAAATAAAGACCAGCTTACATGGACAATGTCCCAACCGAGGATTTTAAAACCTTTTCTTCCACCCCTGGTGAAAAAGACAAATGTGTGCCGAATCGGTAGGAAGTGGGTCGGTTTGAACTACAGGTACATGATCTGATGCTCATGCTTTTTTGCAAAATCATTTTTAGACTCACAATATGATGTTTTTTCAGAGATCCAACGCAAGTTTAGCGAGGCTCATCCTCTATCTTCATGCCCGTCGTTTTGACCATAGTTGAAACATGAAAATTTTGAAACGGGCATAAGAAATTCAAAAACCCTCCGAACAATGTAAATCCTTCGCGTGGTGTCATATTATGTGACATAGTTGCAAGGAAAAATACCAAACTTGGTATATTGATTGCATCTCGAAAAACCTTCACGGAAATGACCTATCATGTTCGAGGTTTCATGACTTTCGGGCCAAATGACCAGTGTTATGGCTAGAATAGCGGCATAGTTTGTGATAATGTGCCCATATTGTGCACAAATGTGCATCTTGGGATATCGAACGATGTTTCAGGAGGAAGTTTTCCTTTCGTCGCACCCGAAAAGCCATTTTTTATTTTTCCAGTGCCAAAATCGGGGCATTTTTGAAGCAACACCAAATTTTCAATTCAAAAATGCTACCACCCAATTTTTCAAAAATACTAGACCACTTATATGGACAATGTGCCAACCGAGGATTTTAAACCTTTTCTTCCACCCCTGGTGAAAAAGACAAATGTGTGCCGAATCGGTAGGAAGTGGGTTCGGTTTGAACTACAGGTACATGATCTGATGCTCATGATTTTTGCAAAAATCATTTTTAGACTCACAATATGATGTTCTTCCGAGATCCAACGTAAGTTTAGCGAGGATCATCCTCTATCTTCATGCCCGTCGTTTGACCATAGTTTGAAACATGAAAATTTTGAAACGGGCATAAGAAATTCAAAAACCCTCCGAACAATGTAAATCCTTCGCGTGGTGTCATATTATGTGACATAGTTGCAAGGAAAAATACCAAACTTGGTATATTGATTGCATCTCGAAAAAACCTTCACGGAAATGACCTATCATGTTCGAGGTTTCATGGCTTTCGGCCAAATGACCAGTGTTATGGCTAGAATAGCGGCATAGTTTGTGATAATGTGCCCATATTGTGCACAAATGTGCATCTTGGGATAGCGAACGATGTTGCAGGAGGAAGTTTTCCTTGTCGTCGCCCGGAAAAGCCATTTTCTATTTTTCAGTGCCAAAATCGGGGGTTTGTGAAGCAACCCATGTTCAATTCAAAAATGCTACCACCCCATTTTTCAAAAATAATAGACCACCTTACATGGACAATGTCCCACCGAGGATTTAAAACCTTTTCTTCCACCCCTGGTGAAAAAGACAAATGTGTGCTGAATCGGTAGGAAGTGGGTCCGGTTTGAACTACAGGTACATGATCTGATGCTCATGATTTTTTGCAAAAATCATTTTTAGACTCACAATATGATGTTTTTCAGAGATCCAACGCAAGTTTAGCGAGGATCATCCTCTATCTTCATGCCCGTCGTTTTGACCATAGTTTGAAACATGAAATTTTTGAAACGGGCATAAGAAATTCAAAAACCCTCGAACAATGTAAATCCTTCGCGTGGTGTCATATTATGTGACATAGTTGCAAGGAAAAAATACCAAACTTGGTATATTGATTGCATCTCGAAAAAACCTTCACGAGAAATGACCTATCATGTTCGAGGTTTCATGGCTTTCGGGCCAAATGACCAGTGTTATGGCTAGAATAGGGCATAGTTTGTGATAATGTGCCCATATTGTGCACAAATGTGCATCTTGGGATATCGAACGATGTTTAGGAGGAAGTTTCCTTGTCGTCGCCCCGGAAAAGCCATTTTTATTTTTCCAGTGCCAAAATCGGGGCATTTTGTGAAGCAACACCAAATGTTCAATTCAAAAATGCTACCACCCCATTTTTCAAAAATAATAGACCACCTTACATGGACAATGTGCCAACCGAGGATTTTAAAACCTTTTCTTCCACCCCTGGTGAAAAAGACAAATGTGTGCCGAATCGGTAGGAAGTGGTGTTCGGTTTGAACTATAGGTACATGATCTGATGCTCATGATTTTTTGCAAAAATCATTTTTAGACTCACAATATGATGTTTCTTCAGAGATCCAACGCAAGTTTAGCGAGGATCATCCTCTATCTTCATTCCGTCGTTTTGACCATAGTTTGAAACATGAAATTTTTGAAACGGGCATAAAAATTCAAAAACCCTCCGAACAATGTAAATCCTTCGCGGGGTCATATTATGTGACATAGTTGCAAGGAAAATACCAAACTTGGTATATTGATTGCATCTCGAAAAACCTTCACGGAAATGACCTATCATGTTCGAGGTTTCATGGCTTTCGGCCAAATGACCAGTGTTATGGCTAGAATAGCGGCATAGTTTGTGATAATGTGCCCATATTGTGCACAAATGTGCATCTTGGGATAGCGAACGATGTTGCAGGAGGAAGTTTTCCTTTTCGTCACCCGGAAAAGCCATTTTCTATTTTTCCAGTGCCAAAATCGGGGCGTTTTGTGAAGCAACACCAAATGTTCAATTCAAAAATGCTACCACCCCATTTTTCAAAAATACTAGACCACTTACATGGACAATGTCCCAACCGAGGATTTTAAAACCTTTTCTTCCACCCCTGGTGAAAAAGACAAATGTGCCGAATCGGTAGGAAGTGGGTCCGGTTTGAACTACAGGTACATGATCTGATGCTCATGATTTTTTGCAAAAATCATTTTTAGACTCACAATATGATGTTTCTTCAGAGATCCAACGTAAGTTTAGCGAGGATCATCCTCTATCTTCATGCCCGTTTTTGACCATAGTTTGAAACATGAAAATTTTGAAACGGGCATAAGAAATTCAAAAACCCTAGAACAATGTAAATCCTTCGCGTGGTGTCATATTATGTGACATAGTTGCAAGAAAAAATACCAAACTTGTATATTGATTGCATCTCGAAAAAACCTTCACGAAAATGACCTATCATGTTCGAGGTTTCATGGCTTTCGGGCCAAATGACCGTGTTATGGCTAGAATAGCGGCATAGTTTGTGATAATGTGCCCATATTGTGCACAAATGTGCATCTTGGGATAGCGAACGATGTTGCAGGAGGAAGTTTTCCTTTTCGTCGCCCCGGAAAAGCCATTTCTATTTTCCAGTGCCAAAATCGGGGCGTTTGTGAAGCAACACCAAATGTTCAATTCAAAAATGCTACCACCCCATTTTTCAAAAATACTAGACCACCTTACATGGACAATGTCCCAACCGAGGATTTTAAAACCTTTTCTTCCACCCCTGGTGAAAAAGACAAATGTGTGCCGAATCGGTAGGAAGTGGGTCCGGTTTGAACTACAGGTACATGATCTGATGCTCATGATTTTTTGCAAAAATCATTTTTAGACTCACAATATGATGTTCTTTAGAGATCCAACAAGTTTAGCGAGGATCATCCCTCTATCTTCATGCCCGTCGTTTTGACCATAGTTTGAAACATGAAAATTTTGAAACGGGCATAAGAAATTCAAAAACCCTCCGAACAATGTAAATCCTTCGCGTGGTGTCATATTATGTGACATAGTTGCAAGGAAAAATACCAAACTTGGTATATTGATTGCATCTCGAAAAAACCTTCACGGAAATGACCTATCATGTTCGAGGTTTCATGGCTTTCGGGCCAAATGACCAGTGTTATGGCTAGAAATAGCGGCATAGTTTGTGATAATGTGCCCATATTGTGCACAAATGTGCATCTGGGATAGCGAACGATGTTGCAGGAGGAAATTTTCCTCTTCGTCACCCGGAAAAGCCATTTTCTATTTTTTTAGTGCCAAAATCGGGGCGGGGCATTTTGTGAAGCAACACCAAATGTTCAATTCAAAAATGCTACCACCCCATTTTTAAAAATAATAGACCACCTTACATGGACAAGTGCCAACGAGGATTTTAAAACCTTTTCTTCCACCCCTGGTGAAAAAGACAAATGTGTGCCGAATCGGTAGGAAGTGGGTCGGTTTGAACTACAGGTACATGATCTGATGCTCATGATTTTTTGCAAAATCATTTTAGACTCACAATATGATGTTTTTTCAGAGATCCAACGCAAGTTTAGCGAGGATCATCCTCTATCTTCATGCCCGTCGTTTTGACCATAGTTTGAAACATGAAAATTTGAAACGGGCATAAGAAATTCAAAAACCCTCCGAACAATGTAAATCCTTCGCGTGGTGTCATATTATGTGACATAGTTGCAAGGAAAAATACCAAACTTGGTATATTGATTGCATCTCGAAAAAACCTTCACGGAAATGACCTATCATGTTCGAGGTTTCATGGCTTTCGGGCCAAATGACCAGTGTTATGGCTAGAATAGCGGCATAGTTTGTGATAATGTGCCCATATTGTGCACAAATGTGCATCTTGGGATATCGAACGATGTTTGCAGGAGGAAGTTTTCCTTGTCGTCACCCCGAAAAGCCATTTTCTATTTTTCCAGTGCCAAAATCGGGGCATTTTGTGAAGCAACACCAAATGTTCAATTCAAAAATGCTACCACCCCATTTTTCAAAAATACTAGACCACCTTACATGGACAATGTCCCAACCGAGGATTTTAAAACCTTTTCTTCCACCCGTGGTGAAAAAGACAAATGTGTGCGAATCGGTAGGAAGTGGTTCGTTTGAACTACAGGTACATGATCTGATGCTCATGATTTTTTTGCAAAAATCATTTTTAGACTCACAATATGATGTTTCTTCAGAGATCCAACGTAAGTTTAGCGAGGATCATCCTCTATCTTCATGCCCGTCGTTTTGACCATAGTTTGAAACATGAAAATTTTGAAACGGGCATAAGAAATTCAAAAACCCTCCGAACAATGTAAATCCTTCGCGTGGTGTCATATTATGTGACATAGTTGCAAGGAAAAATACCAAACTTGTATATTGATTGCATCTCGAAAAAACCTTCACGGAAATGACCTATCATGTTCGAGGTTTCATGGCTTTCGGGCAAAAACCAGTGTTATGGCTAAAATAGCGGCATAGTTTGTGATAATGTGCCCATATTGTGCACAAATGTGCATCTTGGGATATCGAACGATGTTGCAGGAGGAAGTTTTCCTTGTCGTCACCCCGAAAAGCCATTTTCTATTTTTCCAGTGCCAAAATCGGGGCGTTTTGTGAAGCAACACCAAATGTTCAATTCAAAAATGCTACCACCCCATTTTTCAAAAATACTAGACCACCTTACATGGACAATGTGCCATCCGAGGATTTTAAAACCTTTTCTTCCACCCCTGGTGAAAAAGACAAATGTGTGCGAATCGGTAGGAAGTGGGTTCGGTTTGAACTACAGGTACATGATCTGATGCTCATGATTTTTGCAAAAATCATTTTTAGACTCACAATATGATGTTTCTTCAGAGATCCAACGCAAGTTTAGCGAGGATCATCCTCTATCTTCATGCCCGTCGTTTTGACCATAGTTTGAAACATGAAAATTTTGAAACGGGCATAAGAAATTCAAAAACCCTAGAACAATGTAAATCCTTCGCGTGGTGTCATATTATGTGACATAGTTGCAAGGAAAAATACCAAACTTGGTATATTGATTGCATCTCGAAAAAACCTTCACGGAAATGACCTATCATGTTCGAGGTTTCATGGCTTTCGGGCCAAATGACCAGTGTTATGGCTAGAATAGCGGCATATGTTTGTGATAATGTGCCCATATTGTGCATCTTGGGATAGCGAACGATGTTGCAGGAGGAAGTTTTCCTTTTCGTCACCCGGAAAAGCCAATTTCTATTTTTAGTGCCAAAATCGGGGCATTTTGTGAAGCAACACCAAATGTTCAATTCAAAAATGCTACCACCCCATTTTTCAAAAATACTAGACCACCTTACATGGACAATGTGCCAACCGAGGATTTTAAAACCTTTCTTCCACCCCTGGTGAAAAAGACAAATGTGTGCCGAATCGGTAGGAAGTGGGTTCGGTTTGAACTACAGGTACATGATCTGATGCTCATGATTTTTTGCAAAAATATTTTTAGACTCACAATATGAAGTTTCTTCAGAGATCCAACGTAAGTTTAGCGAGGATCATCCTCTATCTTCATGCCGTCGTTTTGACCATAGTTTGAAACATGAAAATTTTGAAACGGGCATAAGAAATTCAAAAACCTACGAACAATGTAAATCCTTCGCGTGGTGTCATATTATGTGACATAGTTGCAAGGAAAAATACCAAACTTGGTATATTGATTGCATCTCGAAAAACCTTCACGGAAATGACCTATCATGTTCGAGGTTTCATGGCTTTCGGGCCAAATGACCATGTTATGGCTAGATAGAAAGCGGCATAGTTTGTGATAATGTGCACAAATGTGCATCTTGGGATAGCGAACGATGTTGCAGGAGGAAGTTTTCCTTTTTTCACCCGGAAAAGCAATTCTATTTTTTAGTGCCAAAATCGGGGCATTTTGTGAAGCAACACCAAATGTTCAATTCAAAAATGCTACCACCCCATTTTTCAAAAATAATAGACCACCTTACATGGACAATGTCCAACCGAGGATTTTAAAACCTTTTCTTCCACCCCTGGTGAAAAAGAAAAATGTGTGCGAATCTAGGAAGTGGGTCCGGTTTGAACTACAGGTACATGATCTGATGCTCATGCTTTGCAAAAATCATTTTTAGACTCACAATATGATGTTTCTTCAGAGATCCAACGCAAGTTTAGCGAGGGCCATCCTCTATCTTCTTGCCCGTCGTTTTGACCATAGTTTGAAACATGAAAATTTTGAAACGGGCATAAGAAATTCAAAAACCCTCCGAACAATGTAAATCCTTCGCGTGTGGTGTCATATTATGTGACATAGTTGCAAGGAAAATACCAAACTTGGTATATTGATTGCATCTCGAAAAAACCTTCACGGAAATGACCTATCATGTTCGAGGTTTCATGGCTTTCGGGCCAAATAACCAGTGTTATGGCTAAAATAGCCGGCATGGTTTGTGATAATGTGCCCATATTGTGCACAAATGTGCATCTTGGGATATCGAACGATGTTGCAGGAGGAAGTTTTCCTTGTCGTCACCCCGGAAAAGCCATTTTCTATTTTCCAGTGCCAAAATCGGGGCGTTTTGTGAAGCAACACCACATGTTCAATTCAAAAATGCTACCACCCCATTTTTCAAAATACTAGACCACCTTACATGGACAATGTGCCAACCGAGGATTTTAAAACCTTTTCTTCCACCCCTGGTGAAAAAGACAAATGTGTGCCGAATCGGTAGGAAGTGGGTTCGGTTTGAACTACAGGTACATGATCTGATGCTCATGATTTTTGCAAAAATCATTTTTAGACTCACAATATGATGTTTCTTCAGAGATCCAACGTAAGTTTAGCGAGGATCATCCTCTATCTTCATGCCCGTCGTTTTGACCATAGTTTGAAACATGAAAATTTTGAAACGGGCATAAGAAATTCAAAAACCCTACGAACAATGTAAATCCTTCGCGTGGTGTCATATTATGTGACATAGTTGCAAGGAAAAATACCAAACTTGGTATATTGATTGCATCTCGAAAAAACCTTCACGGAAATGACCTATCATGTTCGAGGTTTCATGGCTTTCGGGCCAAATGACAATGTTATGGCTAGAATACCGGCATAGTTTGTGATAATGTGCCCATATTGTGCACAAATGTGCATCTTGGGATAGCGAACGATGTTGCAGGAGGAAGTTTTCCTTTTCGTCCCCGGAAAAGGCCAATTTCTATTTTTTTAGTGCCAAAATCGGGGCATTTTGTGAAGCAACACCAAATGTTCAATTCAAAATGCTACCACCCCATTTTTCAAAAATACTAGACCCCTTACATGGACAATGTGCCAACCGAGGATTTTAAAACCTTTTCTTCCACCCCTGGTGAAAAAGACAAATGTGTGCCAATCGGTAGGAAGTGGGTTCGGTTTGAACTACAGGTACATGATCTGATGCTCATGATTTTTTGCAAAAATCATTTTTAGACTCACAATATGATGTTTCTTCAGAGATCCAACGCAAGTTTAGCGAGGCTCATCCTCTATCTCTTTGCCCGTCGTTTTGACCATAGTTTGAAACATGAAAATTTTGAAACGGGCATAAGAAATTCAAAAACCCTCCGAACAATGTAAATGCTTCGCGTGGTGTCATATTATGTGACATAGTTGCAAGGAAAAATACCAAACTTGGTATATTGATTGCATCTCGAAAAAACCTTCACGGAAATGACCTATCATGTTCGAGGTTTCATGACTTTCGGACCAAATGACCAGTGTTATGGCTAGAATAGCGGCATAGTTTGTGATAATGTGCCCATATTGTGCACAAATGTGCATCTTGGGATATCGAACGATGTTGCAGGAGGAAGTTTTCCATTGTCGTCGCCCGGAAAAGCCATTTTTATTTTCTAGTGCCAAAATCGGGGCATTTTGTGAAGCAACACCAAATTTTCAATTCAAAAATGCTACCACCCAATTTTTCAAAAATATAGACCACCTTACATGGACAATGTGCCAACGAGGATTTTAAAACCTTTTCTTCCACCCCTGGTGAAAAAGACAAATGTGTGCCGAATCGGTAGGAAGTGGGTTCGGTTTGAACTACAGGTACATGATCTGATGCTCATGATTTTTTGCAAAAATCATTTTTAGACTCACAATATGATGTTTCTTCCGAGATCCAACGTAAGTTTAGCGAGGATCATCCTCTATCTTCATGCCCGTCGTTTTGACCATAGTTTGAAACATGAAAATTTTGAAACGGACATAAAATTCAAAAACCCTACGAACAATGTAAATCCTTCGCGTGGTCATATTATGTGACATAGTTGCAAGGAAAAATACCAAACTTGGTATATTGATTGCATCTCGAAAAAACCTTCACAGAAATGACCTATCATGTTCGAGGTTTCATGGCTTTCGGGCCAAATGACCAATGTTATGGCTAGAATACCGGCATAGTTTGTGATAATGTGCCCATATTGTGCACAAATGTGCATCTTGGGATAGCGAACGATGTTGCAGGAGGAAGTTTTCCTCTTCGTCACCCGGAAAAGCCATTTTCTATTTTTTCAGTGCCAAAATCGGGGCATTTGTGAACAACACCAAATGTTCAATTCAAAAATGCTACCACCCCATTTTCAAAAATAATAGACCAGCTTACATGGACAATGTCCCAACCGAGGATTTTAAAACCTTTTCTTCCACCCCTGGTGAAAAAGACAAATGTGTGCCGAATCGGTAGGAAGTGGGTCTGGTTTGAACTACAGGTACATGATCTGATGCTCATGCTTTTTTGCAAAAATCATTTTTAGACTCACAATATGATGTTTTTCAGAGATCCAACGCAAGTTTAGCGAGGATCATCCTCTATCTTCATGCCCGTCGTTTTGACCAAAGTTTGAAACATGAAAATTTTGAAACGGGCATAAGAAATTCAAAAACCCTCCGAACAATGTAAATCCTTCGCGTGGTGTCATATTATGTGACATAGTTGCAAGGAAAAATACCAAACTTGGTATATTGATTGCATCTCGAAAAAACCTTCACGGAAATGACCTATCATGTTCGAGGTTTCATGGCTTTCGGGCCAAATAACCAGTGTTATGGCTAAAATAGCGGGCATGTTTGTGATAATGTGCCCATATTGTGCACAAATGTGCATCTTGGGATATCGAACGATGTTGCAGGAGGAAGTTTTCCTTGTCGTCACCCCGAAAAGCCATTTTAATTTTTCAGTGCCAAAATCGGGGCGTTTGTGAAGCAACACCACATGTTCAATTCAAAAATGCTACCACCCCATTTTTCAAAAATACTAGACCACCTTACATGGACAATGTGCCATCGAGGATTTTAAAACCTTTTCTTCCACCCCTGGTGAAAAAGACAAATGTGTGCCGAATCGGTAGGAAGTGGGTTCGGTTTGAACTACAGGTACATGATCTGATGCTCATGATTTTTTGCAAAAATCATTTTAGACTCACAATATGAAGTTTCTTCAGAGATCCAACGTAAGTTTAGCGAGGATCATCCTCTATCTTCATGCCCGTCGTTTTGACCATAGTTTGAAACATGAAAATTTTGAAACGGCATAAGAAATTCAAAAACCCTACGAACAATGTAAATCCTTCGCGTGGTGTCATATTATGTGACATAGTTGCAAGGAAAATACCAAACTTGGTATATTGATTGCATCTCGAAAAAACCTTCACGGAAATGACCTATCATGTTCGAGGTTTCATGGCTTTTCGGGCCAAATGACCAATGTTATGGCTAGAATACGGCATAGTTGTGATAATGTGCCCATATTGTGCACAAATGTGCATCTTGGGATAGCGAACGATGTTGCAGGAGGAATTTTCCTTTGTCACCCGGAAAAGGCAATTTCTATTTTTAGTGCCAAAATCGGGGCATTTTGTGAAGCAACACCAAATGTTCAATTCAAAAATGCTACCACCCCATTTTTCAAAAATAATAGACCACCTTACATGGACAATGTCCCAACCGAGGATTTTAAAACCTTTTCTTCCACCCCTGGTGAAAAAGAAAATGTGTGCCGAATCGGTAGGAAGTGGGTCCGGTTTGAACTACAGGTACATGATCTGATGCTCATGATTTTTTGCAAAAATCATTTTTAGACTCACAATATGATGTTTTTTCAGAGATCCAACGCAAGTTTAGCGAGGCTCATCCTCTATCTTCTTGCCCGTCGTTTTGACCATAGTTTGAAACATGAAAATTTTGAAACGGGCATAAGAAATTCAAAAACCCTCCGAACAATGTAAATCCTTCGCGTGGTGTCAATTTTGTGACATAGTTGCAAGGAAAAATACCAAACTTGGTATATTGATTGCATCTCGAAAAAACCTTCACGGAAATGACCTATCATGTTCGAGGTTTCATGGCTTTCGGCCAAATGACCAGTGTTATGGCTAGAATAGCGGCATAGTTTGTGATAATGTGCCCATATTGTGCACAAATGTGCATCTTGGGATATCGAACGATGTGCAGGAGGAAGTTTTCCTTGTCGTCGCCCGAAAAGCCATTTTTATTTTTCTAGTGCCAAAATCGGGGCATTTTGTGAAGCAACACCAAATTCAATTCAAAAATGCTACCACCAATTTTTAAAAAAATAGACCACCTTACATGGACAATGTGCCAACCGAGGATTTTAAAACCTTTTCTTCCACCCCTGGTGAAAAAGACAAATGTGTGCCGAATCGGTAGGAAGTGGGTTCGGTTTGAACTACAGGTACATGATCTGATGCTCATGATTTTTGCAACAATCATTTTTAGACTCACAATATGATGTTTCTTCCGAGATCCAACGTAAGTTTAGCGAGGATCATCCTCTATCTTCATGCCCGTCGTTTTGACCATAGTTTGAAACATGAAATTTTGAAACGGGCATAAGAAATTCAAAAACCCTCCGAACAATGTAAATCCTTCGCGTGGTGTCATATTATGTGACATAGTTGCAAGGAAAAATACCAAACTTGGTATATTGATTGCATCTCGAAAAACCTTCACAGAAATGACCTATCATGTTCGAGGTTTCATGGCTTTCGGGCCAAATGACTAGTGTTATGGCTAGAATAGCGGCATATAGTTTGTGATAATGTGCCCATATTGTGCACAAATGTGCATCTTGGGATAGCGAACGATGTTGCAGGAGAAGTTTCCTCTTCGTACCCGGAAAAGCCATTTTCTATTTTTTCAGTGCCAAAATCGGGGGCATTTGTGAACAACACCAAATGTTCAATTCAAAAATGCTACCACCCCATTTTTCAAAAATAATAGACCAGCTTACATGGACAATGTCCCAATCGAGGAGATTTTAAAACCTTTTCTTCCACCCCTGGTGAAAAAGAAATGTGTGCCGAATCGGTAGGAAGTGGGTCGGTTTGAACTACAGGTACATGATCTGATGCTCATGATTTTTTGCAAAAATCATTTTAGACTCACAATATGATGTTTTTCAGAGATCCAACGCAAGTTTAGCGAGGATCATCTCTATCTCATGCCCGTCATTTTGACCAAAGTTTGAAAAGTTTGAAACATGAAAATTTTGAAACGGGCATAAGAAATTCAAAAACCCTCCGAACAATGTAAATCTCGCGTGGTGTCATATTATGTGACATAGTTGCAAGGAAAAATACCAAACTTGGTATATTGATTGCATCTCGAAAAAACCTTCACGGAAATGACCTATCATGTTCGAGGTTTCATGGCTTTCGGGCCAAAAACCAGTGTTATGGCTAAAATAGCGGCATGTTTGTGATAATGTGCCCATATTGTGCACAAATGTGCATCTTGGGATATCGAACGATGTTGCAGGAGGAAGTTTTCCTTGTCGTCACCCCGAAAAGCCATTTTCTATTTTTCAAGTGCCAAAATCGGGGCGTTTTGTGAAGCAACACCAAATGTTCAATTCAAAAATGCTACCACCCCATTTTTCAAAAATACTAGACCACCTTACATGGACAATGTGCAACCGAGGATTTTAAAACCTTTTCTTCCACCCCTGGTGAAAAAGACAAATGTGTGCCGAATCGGTAGGAAGTGGGTTCGGTTTGAACTACAGGTACATGATCTGATGCTCATGATTTTTGCAAAAATCATTTTTAGACTCACAATATGATGTTTCTTCAGAGATCCAACGTAAGTTTAGCGAGGATCATCCTCTATCTTCATGCCCGTCGTTTTGACCATAGTTTGAAACATGAAAATTTTGAAACGGGCATAAGAAATTCAAAAACCCTCCGAACAATGTAAATCCTTCGCGTGGTGTCATATTATGTGACATAGTTGCAAGGAAAAATACCAAACTTGGTATATTGATTGCATCTCGAAAAAACTTCACGGAAATGACCTATCATGTTCGAGGTTTCATGGCTTTCGGGCCAAATGACCAATGTTATGGCTAGAATACCGGCATAGTTTGTGATAATGTGCCCATATTGTGCACAAATGTGCATCTTGGGATAGCGAACGATGTTGCAGGAGGAAGTTTTCCTTTCGTCACCCGGAAAAGCCATTTCTATTTTTTAGTGCCAAAATCGGGGCATTTTGTGAAGCAACACCAAATGTTCAATTCAAAAATGCTACCACCCCATTTTTCAAAAATACTAGACCACCTTACATGGACAATGTCCCAACCGAGGATTTTAAAACCTTTTCTTCCACCCTGGTGAAAAAGAAAAATGTGTGCGAATCGGTAGGAAAGGGCGGTTTGAACTACAGGTACATGATCTGATGCTCATGATTTTTTGCAAAAATCATTTTTAGACTCACAATATGAGTTTCTTCAGAGATCCAACGCAAGTTTAGCGAGGCTCATCCTCTATCTTCTTGCCCGTCGTTTTGACCATAGTTTGAAACATGAAATTTTGAAACGGGCATAAGAAATTCAAAAACCCCTCCGAACAATGTAAATCCTTCGCGTGGTGTCATATTTTGTGACATAGTTGCAAGAAAAATACCAAACTTGGTATATTGATTGCATCTCGAAAAAACCTTCACGGAAATGACCTATCATGTTCGAGGTTTCATGGCTTTCGGACCAAATGACCAGTGTTATGGCTAGAATAGCGGCATAGTTTGTGATAATGTGCCCATATTGTGCACAAATGTGCATCTTGGGATAGCGAACGATGTTTCAGGAGGAAGTTTTCCTTGTCGTCCACCGAAAAAGCCATTTTCTATTTTTCCAGTGCCAAAATCGGGGCATTTTGTGAAGCAACACCAAATGTTCAATTCAAAAATGCTACCACCCCATTTTTCAAAATACTAGACCACCTTACATGGACAATGGCCAACCGAGGATTTTAAAACCTTTTCTTCCACCCCTGGTGAAAAAGACAAATGGTGCCGAATCGGTAGGAAGTGGGTCGGTTTGAACTACAGGTACATGATCTGATGCTCATGTTTTTTGCAAAAATCATTTTAGACTCACAATATGATGTTTCTTCAGAGATCCAACGTAAGTTTAGCGAGGATCATCCTCTATCTTCATGCCCGTCGTTTTGACCATAGTTTGAAACATGAAAATTTTGAAACGGGCATAAGAAATTCAAAAACCCTCCGAACAATGTAAATCCTTCGCGTGGTGTCATATTATGTGACATAGTTGCAAGGAAAAATACCAAACTTGGTATATGATTGCATCTCGAAAAACCTTCACGGAAATGACCTATCATGTTCGAGGTTTCATGGCTTTCGGGCCAAATGACCAGTGTTATGGCTAAAATAGCGGCATGGTTTGTGATAATGTGCCCATATTGTGCACAAATGTGCATCTTGGGATAGCGAACGATGTTGCAGGAGGAAGTTTTCCTTGTCGTCACCCGAAAAGCCATTTCTATTTTTCAAGTGCCAAAATCGGGGCGTTTTGGAAGCAACACCAAATGTTCAATTCAAAAATGCTACCACCCCATTTTTCAAAAATACTAGACCACCTTACATGGACAATGT
>CAJUXJ010002635.1:0-25493 GCA_910589775.1 Avena eriantha | reverse complement strand
GGTAACAAAAGTATTTCCCTGAGACTGATTTTAATTAAACCTTTTTCAAATTGATTTAAATTCAAATCAGATTTAAATAATTTTTAAAATACAAATCCAAATAATACAAGTAATATATGTTTTGGAATCAGAAAAATGTGAGGAATTCAAATATGCCATTCAAAATAATGTTTGAACACTTTAAAATTTCGAGATGATCAAAATTACAATAAAATGCCCCTTTCCTTAATTAATTAATAACTTTTTGTTTTATAATTCCAAATTAGACAAATAATATGTCTAAATCGATCAGCGCGACGAGCCCGTTCTATCTATGAAGTCCTTGTTCTGAATTGAAGCATGCATCATGTTGTTATTAAAAATCTGAACTGTTTATGACAATAAAACTTGGTTAAATAAATAATAAAGTGCTTTATTTCTTGTATCCACACCTCACCTTTGCCATGCTACTTTAATGCCATGTAAATTGTGCATCATTCATCATGGCATGCTTGGTTGCTTGTTGCATTTTAATTCATATGCTTGTGCACTTTATTTATGTTGGCCCTTGTTTGTTTGGTTCTTCTTCGAATAGACGCCCAGCAGGAGAATTAGCAGGAATCACAGGAGTACTACCCAGATCCATCTCTCGCTTCAACTGAGCTGCCAGGCAAGCACTACTACATTCTTGCATACATACAGTACCTATTGCCTCTATCTTATTCTTGCATCATTGAGTCGCGATTGCATTAAATTGAATCCCAAGTACTGCATAGCCTTTACTTTTAAACCCCACTGAAGCTTGTTCCTCCATCCCATGAGCCAGTACTACAGGAGTTGTTTGAGCCATGCGAGTCGTAGAAAAGCATGAGTAGGGTATGTGAGTGTCTGATGAATAATGAGGTACCTAAACAACTTAACCTGAGTAGTAATGGGATAACTAATGAAAGAGGCACCGGTGAGCAATATCTGTTATTTGGGTTTTTCATGCTCACTTGTGTCCCGTAGGACCCCGAGTACTTGATTCCTGTTCCTTGACTATTCGCACTATCCACATCCGGAGGCCTTATGGACCCCCCCTGAGCCAGAGCTTGATTCATTCTTATTTCTTGGGGCCACAATTAGTTTGGGGCTTTATTACTATCCTGTACTTATGCCATGCTACTGCTTTATTTAAGATTGTGCGAGGAGCACCTGTACTGTTTTGGATCGTGACACGTTTTTGATGTATCGACAAGCCCAGTCACATTTTCGGGTTCCCAGTCGTTTACCGCCGTCCACACAAACCTTGGGTCCGTCTCGGAGCCGGCCAACTTTGTTGCAGGTAGCTTAATGGGGTGGCCCCCTGAAATATTTCTGAATCCTGTGATTGCTTTGTCGTGAATGCCTCGTTGGGTTTTGATTTGGTTTTTTCGAGGTTGATCGAGTGTGTGTTGCTATTCGTGCACCCCTGCAGGGTAAATCTTTCTGAAAGCCGTGTCCGCGGTTATGGACGACTTGGAGCACCGTTTCTCGATCATAGACAAGTATAACTAAAGTACCGCTTTTAAATTGACTAAGTACTTGACTAGTAAATAGTGCAATACTCATGGAATGGTTAATAAAACTGCCAACGGATGATGGGGGTTGTTCGTCCGCTTCCTCGCTGGTAAGCGAGGAGGAGGATGGATCTGTTAATTATACTGTTATAACTGTTGTTCTTAATTCACGGACATCCGTCTATCATTGGTTAGGCGGATGGTTAGCGAGTATCTGTAGAATTGTTAGGTATTATCTTTTGCTACAATTGCGTCACCCCAGGTTGTGTCCCCTTTAGCGGCATAAAGACTTGCTGAGTACCCCTAGGGTCTCACACGATAAATTGTTTGATTCAGATGAACAGGTGTACCCGCAAGATGGCTCCTGGGTGGAAGAGACAGATGATGTTGGCAACGATCATTCGGTGTAGAGATTCCGGGAACGGGGATCCGTGAGATCTGTGGGTGGGATGTGTTTATTTATGGGGCATCTTATGCCAATTTGCTTCTTATCCGTACTCGGATCTTGTTTTCCGCTTCCGCCTGGTACTCTGATGTGTGATGTATGAGGAGCTAATCTAAATTATTATATCTATCTAAGACATTTGGATCTTGCCGTATGGCGTTGCTATATTTCTATTTCTTTTAGATGGAATGGCTCTGAGGACTGTTGTATGTGGCTTGCATACATACTCATTTGTGTATGTAGTTGATCCCTTCGCCTACCGATTACACCGCTCGTTCTTGTCCCGTTGTCTGAAAGTGGTTAGGACGGCCGAAAGGTCTACCGTGAGTGGCCCGGGGCCCCACCGTACTATTTTAACCACTTTCGTTCATCCAGGCATTAACTAAGAGCGTAATTCACCGAGGTAGTTACATGGATCCATGTGGTTTATGAAAAGAACACACATGCAATAAACTCTAGTGGATCCATGTTGTCTAGGAGAAGAACACACATGCAATGAATCTAGTGGATCCATGTGGTTTATGAAAAGAACACACATGCAATAAACTCTAGTGGATCCATGTTGTTTAGGAGAAGAACACACATGCAATGACTCTAGTGAATCCATGTGGTTTATGAAAAGAACACACATGCAATGAACTCTAGTGGATCCATGTGGTTTATGAAAAGAACACACATGCAATGAACTCTAGTTTTGGTTTATGAAAAGAACACACATGCAATGACACTGGTGGATCCATGTGGTTTATGAAAATAACCATCATTCAATGACACTGGTGGATCCATGTGGTTTATGAAAAGAACACACATGAAATGACACTGGTGGATACATGTGGTTTATGAAAAGAACACACATGCAATGACTCTAGTTGTGGTTTATGAAAAGAACACAGATGAATGACACTGGTGGATCCATGTGGTTTATGAAAAGAACACACATGCAATGACACTATTGGATCCATGTGGTTTATGAAAAGAACACAAATGCAATGACTTTGGTGGATCTATGTAGTTTATGAAAAGAACACACATCCAATGACTTTGGTGGATCCATCTGGTTTATGAAAAGAACACATATGCAATGACACTGGTGGATCCCATGTGGTTTATGCAAAGAGCACACATGCAATGACTCTAGTTGTGGTTTATGAAAAGAACACACATGCAATGACACTGGTGGATCCATGTGGTTTATGAAAATAACACGCATGCAATGACTCTAGTTGTGGTCTATGAAAAGAACACAAATGCAATGAACTCTAGTGGATACATGTGGTATATGAAAAGAACACACATGCAATCAACTCTAGTGGATCCATGTGGTTTATGAAAACAAAAACATGCCATGAACTCTAGTGGATCCATGTGGTTTGTGAAAAGAACACACATGCAATGAACTCTAGTTGTGGTTTATGAAAAGAACACACATGCAATGACACTAGTGGATCCATGTGGTGTTTGAAAAGAACACAGGTTCAATGACACTGGTGGATCCATGTGGTTTATGAAAAGAATAACCATGCAATGAAAGTGGTTGATCTATGTGGATCATGAAAAGAACACACATGCAATGCACTCTAGTGGATCCATGTGGTTTATGAAAACAACACACATGCAATAAACTCTAGTGGATCCATGTTGTTTAGGAGAAGAACACACATGCAATGACTCTAGTGGATCCATGTGGTTTATGAAACGAACACACATGCAATGACATTGGTGGATCCATGTGGTTTATGAAAATAACCAACATTCAATGACACTGGTGGATCCATGTGGTTTACGAAAAGAACACACATGAAATGAAACTGGTGGATACATGTGGATTATGAAAAGAACACATATGCAATGACTCTAGTTGTGGTTTATGAAAAGAACACACATGCAATGACACTGGTGGATCCATGTGGTTTATGAAAAGAACACACGTGTAATGACACTATTGGATCCATGTGGTTTATGAAAGGAACACAAATGCAATGACTTTGGTGGATCCATGTAGTTTATGAAAAGAACATACACGTGATGACTTTGGTGGATCCATGTGGTTTATGAAAAGAACACACATGCAATGACTCTAGCTGTGGTTTATGAAAAGAACACACATGCAATGACACTGGTGGATCCAAGTGGTTTATGTAAATAACACACATCAATGACTCTAGTTGTGGTTTATGAAAAGAACACAAATGCAATGAACTCTAGTCGATGCATGTGGTTTATGAAAGGAACAAACATGCAATAAACTCTAGTGGATCCATGTGGTTTACGAAAAGAACACACATGCAATGGCCTCTAGTGGATCCATGTTGTTTATGAAAATAACACACATGCAATGACACTGGTGGACCCATGTGGTTTAAGAAAATAACACACATGCAATGTCACTAGAGGATCCATGTGGTTTAAGACAAGAACACGCATACAATGACACTGGTGGATCCATGTGGTTTACGAAAACAACACATGCAATGAACTATAGTGGATCCATGTGGTTTAGAAGAAGAACACACATGCAATGACTCTAGTGGATCCATGTGGTTTAGAAGAATAACACACATGCAATGACTCTAGTTTATCCATGTGGTTTATGAAAAGAACACACATGTAATGAACTCAAGTGGATCCATGTGGTTTATAAAAGAACACACATGCAATGAACTCTAGTTGTGGTCTATGAAAAGAACACACATGCAATAACACTAGTGGATCCATGTGGTTTATGAAAAGAACACACGTTCAATGACACTGGTGGATCCATGTGGTTTATGAAAAGAATAACCATGCAATGAAACTGGTTGATCCATGTGGTTCATGAAAAGAACACACATGCAATGAACTCTAGTGGATCCATGTGGTTTATGAAAAGAACACACATGCAATAAACTCTAGTGGATCCATGTTGTTTAGGAGAAGAACACACATGCAATGACTCTAGTGGATCCATGTGGTTTATGAAAAGAACACACATGCAATAAACTCTAGTGGATCCATGTTGTTTAGGAGAAGACCACGCATGCAATGACTAGTGAATCCATGTGGTTTATGAAGAGAACACACATGCAATGAACTCTAGTGGATCCATGTGGTTTATGAAAAGAACACACATGCAATGAACTCTAGTTTTGGTTTATGAAAAGAACACACATGCAATGACACTGGTGGATCCATGTGGTTTATGACAATAACCAACATTCAATGACACTGGTGGATCCATGTGGTTTATGAAAAGAACACACATGAAATGACACTGGTGGATACATGTGGTTTATAAAAAGAGCACACATGCAATGACTCTAGTTGTGGTTTATGAAAAGAACACACATGCAATGACACAGGTGGATCCAAGTGGTTTATGAAAATAAGACACATCAATGACTCTAGTTGTGGTTTATGAAAAGAACACAAATGCAATGAACTCTAGTGGATACATGTGGTATATGAAAAGAACACACATGCAATGAACTCTAGTGGATGCATGTGGTTTATGAATAGAACAAACATGCAATGAACTCTAGTGGATCCATGTGGTTTATGAAAAGAACACGCATACAATGACACTGGTGGATCCATGTGGTTTACGAAAACAACACATGCGATGAACTCTAGTGGATCCATGTGGTTTAGAAGAAGAACACACATGCAATGACTCTAGTGGATCCATGTGGTTTAGAAGAATAACACACATGCAATGACTCTAGTTTATCCATGTGGTTTATGAAAAGAACACACATGTAATGAACTCAAGTGGATCCATGTGGTTTATAAAAGAACACACATGCAATGAACTCTAGTTGTGGTCTATGAAAAGAACACACATGCAATAACACTAGTGGATCCATGTGGTTTATGAAAAGAACACACGTTCAATGACACTGGTGGATCCATGTGGTTTATGAAAAGAATAACCATGCAATGAAACTGGTTGATCCATGTGGTTCATGAAAAGAACACACATGCAATGAACTCTAGTGGATCCATGTGGTTTATGAAAAGAACACACATGCAATAAACTCTAGTGGATCCATGTTGTTTAGGAGAAGAACACACATGCAATGACTCTAGTGGATCCATGTGGTTTATGAAAAGAACACACATGCAATAAACTCTAGTGGATCCATGTTGTTTAGGAGAAGAACACGCATGCAATGACTAGTGAATCCATGTGGTTTATGAAAAGAACACACATGCAATGAACTCTAGTGGATCCATGTGGTTTATGAAAAGAACACACATGCAATGAACTCTAGTTTTGGTTTATGAAAAGAACACACATGCAATGACACTGGTGGATCCATGTGGTTTATGAAAATAACCATCATTCAATGACACTGGTGGATCCATGTGGTTTATGAAAAGAACACACATGAAATGACACTGGTGGATACATGTGGTTTATGAAAAGAACACACATGCAATGACTCTAGTTGTGGTTTATGAAAAGAACACAGATGAATGACACTGGTGGATCCATGTGGTTTATGAAAAGAACACACATGCAATGACACTATTGGATCCATGTGGTTTATGAAAAGAACACAAATGCAATGACTTTGGTGGATCTATGTAGTTTATGAAAAGAACACACATCCAATGACTTTGGTGGATCCATCTGGTTTATGAAAAGAACACATATGCAATGACACTGGTGGATCCCATGTGGTTTATGCAAAGAGCACACATGCAATGACTCTAGTTGTGGTTTATGAAAAGAATACACATGCAATGACACTGGTGGATCCATGTGGTTTATGAAAATAACACGCATGCAATGACTCTAGTTCTGGTCTATGAAAAGAACATAAATGCAATGAACTGTAGTGGATACATGTGGTATATGAAAAGAACACACATGCAATCAACTCTAGTGGATCAATGTGGTTTATGAAAAGAAAAACATGCCATGAACTCTAGTGGATCCATGTGGTTTATGAAAAGGACACACATGCAATGAACTCTAGTTCTGGTCTATGAAAAGAACACACATGCAATAAAACTAGTGGATCCATGTGGTTTATGAAAAGAACACTCGTTCAATGACACTGGTGGGTCCATGTGGTTTATGAAAAGAATAACCATGCAATAAAAGTGGTTGATCCATGTGGTTCATGAAAACAACACACATGCAATGCACTCTAGTGGATCCATGTGGTTTATTAAAACAACACACATGCAATAAACTCTAGTGGATTCATGGTGTTTAGGAGAAGACCACACATGCAATGACTCGAGTGGATCCATGTGGTTTATGAAAAGAACACACATGCAATGAACTCTAGTGGATCCATGTGGTTTATGAAAAGAACACACATGCAATGAACTCTACTTGTGGTTTATGAAACAAACACACATGCAATGACATTGGTGGATCCATGTGGTTTATGAAAATAACCAACATTCAATGACACTGGTGGATCCATGTGGTTTACGAAAAGAACACACATGAAATGAAACTGGTGGATACATGTGGTTTATGAAAAGAACACATATGCAATGACTCTAGTTGTGGTTTATGAAAAGAACACACATGCAATGACACTGGTGGATCCATGTGGTTTATGAAAAGAACACACATGAAATGAACTCTAGTGGATCCATGTGGTTTATGAAAAGAACACGCATACAATGACACTAGTGGATCCATGTGGTTTACGAAAACAACACATGCAATGAACTCTAGTGGATCCATGTGGTTCATGAAAACAACACACATGCAATGCACTCTAGTGGATCCATGTGGTTTATGAAAGTAACACACATGCAATGACTCTAGTTGTGGTCTATGAAAAGAACACAAATGCAATGAACTCTAGTGGATCCATGTGGTTTAGAAGAAGAACACACATGCAATGACTCTAGTGGATCCATGTGGTTTATGAAAGAACACATGCAATGAACGCTAGTGGATCCATGTGGTTCATGAAAACAACACACATGCAATGCACTCTAGTGGATCCATGTGGTTTATGAAAGTAACACACATGCAATGACTCTAGTTGTGGTCTATGAAAAGAACACAAATGCAATGAACTCTAGTGGATCCATGTGGTTTAGAAGAAGAACACACATGCAATGACTCTAGTGGATCCATGTGGTTTATGAAAAGAACACACATGTAATGAACTCAAGTGGATCCATGTGGTTTATAAAAGAACACACATGCAATGAACTCTAGTTGTGGTCTATGAAAAGAACACACATGCAATAACACTTGTGGATCCATGTGGTTTATGAAAAGAACACACGTTTAGTGACACTGGTGGATCCATGTGGTTTATGAAAAGAATAACCATGCAATGAAACTGGTTGATCCATGTGGTTCATGAAAAGAACACACATGCAATGAACTCTAGTGGATCCATGTGGTTTATGAAAAGAACACACATGCAATAAACTCTAGTGGATCCATGTTGTTTAGGAGAAGAACACACATGCAATGACTCTAGTGGATCCATGTGGTTTATGAAAAGAACACACATGCAATAAACTCTAGTGGATCCATGTTCTTTAGGAGAAGACCACGCATGCAATGACTCTAGTGAATCCATGTGGTTTATGAAAAGAACACACATGCAATGAACTCTAGTGGATCCATGTGGTTTATGAAAAGAACACACATGCAATGAACTCTAGTTTTGGTTTATGAAAAGAACACACATGCAATGACACTGGTGGATCCATGTGGTTTATGACAATAACCAACATTCAATGACACTGGTGGATCCATGTGGTTTATGAAAAGAACACACATGAAATGACACTGGTGGATACATGTGGTTTATGAAAAGAACACACATGCAATTACTCTAGTTGTGGTTTATGAAAAGAACACACATGCAATGACACTGGTGGATCGAAGTGGTTTATGAAAATAAGACACATCAATGACTCTAGTTGTGGTTTATGAGAAAAACACAAATGCAATGAACTCTAGTGGATACATGTGGTATATGAAAAGAACACACATGCAATGAACTCTATTGGATTCATGTGGTTTATGAAAATAACAAACATGCAATGAACTCTAGTGGATCCTTGTGGTTTATGAAAAGAACACACTTGCAATGACCTCTAGTGGATCCATGTGGTTTATGAAAATAACACACATGCAATGACACTGGTGGACCCATGTGGTTTAACAAAATAACACACATGCAATGTCACTAGAGGATCCATGTGGTTTAAGAAAAGAACACGCATACAATGACACTGGTGGATCCATGTGGTTTATGAAAAGAACACACATGCAATGAACTCTAGTGGATCCATGTGGTTTAGAAGAAGAACACACATGCAATGACTCTCGTGGATCCATGTGGTTTAGAAGAATAACACACATGCAATGACTCTAGTTGATCCATGTGGTTTATGAAAAGAACACACATGTAATGAACTCAAGTGGATCCATGTGGTTTATAAAAGAACACACATGCAATGAACTCTAGTTGTGGTCTATGAAAAGAACACACATGCAATAACACTAGTGGATCCATGTGGTTTATGAAAAGAACACACGTTCAATGACACTGGTGGATCCATGTAGTTTATGAAAAGAATAACCATGCAATGAAACTGGTTGATCCATGTGGTTCATGAAAAGAACACACATGCAATGAACTCTAGTGGATTGTAGCATCCCAATTGTCTAACAATTGTAATGCTACTTGTCCTAGTAAGATATTGGCTACTTCATATATATTATTGTTGCATCATAATTATATCATGCTCATGTCATCATGCCACCTTGCATTTGAGCATCATATAAAACCCTCTTTCTTTTGGTTTTTCTCTCATATGCATTATTAATTGTATTTGCCTCTTGATATTGAATTTGGTTATTGATATATTGTTCAAATGCCCAAGTTGAGTTGGGGGCATATCTTTTATTAACCTCCATTACCTTTTCCTTGCACCACCTTATAATTACACCATCCTACTAGTCCATGAGCTTGCAATTCTTTTTCTTTTGATTTTATCCTAGCTCATGTGGTGGGGTGGATCTAATCCTATTTATCCTTTGCTTGGTTTTTGTTCCATTATGGGAAATGAATAAGAATAATGCCATCATATTATTATTGTTTTCACAAAATAAATCATGGCATTATTATTTTGCATGGGCCATGCAACCTTCCTCACCACCTTATATCTCATTGGTTTTCTTTTGTCTTATTGATTCTTCTCTTTGTGGATCACCACCATCTCTACCACACCTTTACTCTCATCAACATTTATTATTTTAATCATCTACATTCATGTTTTATATGAAGGATTCTTCCCATACATCTTTCTTTCTCTTTTTCATGATTATTTTTCCTCCACCTCATCTTAGCCTAAATCCAAGCCTTTCTTCCACTCCCTAGCTAGCCCTGTTCCATTATTCCAATATGCAAAAACTCCCAAAAAGATTAATTCTTGGGCTGGTTTAAATCTGAAACAAATCAAAAATATAAATCAAAACAGATAATAAAACAAAAAGAAATAAAAAGGAGAGGACCTTACCTACAGCGCAGCCAACAGCCCACCAGCAGCCTCGCCCGTCGCAGCCCATCTCCTGGCCCACCTCCCCAGCCCGTACCGCTTCAGCGCCGACAGCCGCCTGTTCCTCTTCTCCCTCTGTCTAACGCCGTCGCCCTCTCTCTCTCAGCAGCAAACGGAAAGCAGCGGCGGGGAGCAGGTGGCCGTCCCCCCACCGTCTGCCGCGTCAGCTACGCCTCCCACACGCCAGCCTACTCCTTATCCTCGCGCCAAGCCGCTTCCTCCCGAACCCTAGCTACCTGCCCGTCCCTCTTTGCTCTCCTCCCTGCCGCCGCCAGTCTGAGGGCCCCGTCGCCGTTGCCGCCTCGCCGGTGACCGGGGACACGCCGGGAAGCGTCGCCGCAGTCCGTGTCGACGATTCTGCCAGCCAGGAGATCCAGGATTGCCCGCACCCGTCCCACGACCGAGAGCCGCCAGCACCACCGTCGCGTCCTCGCCGTCCCCTCTGCTCCGACCACCTCCTGCCTCGAGTCCGGTGGGGATCGATCGAGGTGAGCTCCCCCTCGTTCCCTCCTGTTTTCCCCCTCTTCTCGTGCCTAGCGCCGCCAGTAATTGGCCCCGCCAGCGAGGTGCTCCGCCGTAGTGCAGACCGAGGTAGCGTTTTCCCCTCTGTTCGCCGATGAGCCCCGACCAGCACAGGCCACCACCGCCGACCCTCCCTAAACGAAATCAGTAGCCGAAGCCTTCCTCTACAACTTCCGTTTTGGCGGCTAGGGCTATCTCGCCGCGGATGCGACGCCACCTTCACCGGAAGTCCGCGCCATTGTCAGTCGTCGTCGGGGTTCAGAGAAGACAGCGCCAGATTCAGATAGCGCTCGCGCGGCCGTTTTGCAAAAAGGACCCCCGCGCTATTTGGCGATCACGCCCAGGTCCCTAGCATTCCCCAGTGACCCCACCTGTCCGCCACCTAGCAATCTTGCCGAAAACCCCCCAGGTTCCTCGGTAGTAACCCGCGCTCCAGCCCCAGCCCCACCTGTCGGCCTCTGGGGGCATCCCCACTGTCGCGTGGGCCCGAAGCCGCTGGCCCGCCTGTCAGCCTTAGTGGGCTAGCCAGAGCCCGGTAACAAAAGTGTTTTCGTGCGCGTGGCCCCAGTCAGCGCAAGGCCCACCCGTCAGCGGCTGAGGCTAGAATTGCCTGGGTAACAAAAGTATTTCCCTGAGACTGATTTTAATTAAACCTTTTTCAAATTGATTTAAATTCAAATCAGATTTAAATAATTTTTAAAATACAAATCCAAATAATACAAGTAATATATGTTTTGGAATCAGAAAAATGTGAGGAATTCAAATATGCCATTCAAAATAATGTTTGAACACTTTAAAATTTCGAGATGATCAAAATTACAATAAAATGCCCCTTTCCTTAATTAATTAATAACTTTTTGTTTTATAATTCCAAATTAGACAAATAATATGTCTAAATCGATCAGCGCGACGAGCCCGTTCTATCTATGAAGTCCTTGTTCTGAATTGAAGCATGCATCATGTTGTTATTAAAAATCTGAACTGTTTATGACAATAAAACTTGGTTAAATAAATAATAAAGTGCTTTATTTCTTGTATCCACACCTCACCTTTGCCATGCTACTTTAATGCCATGTAAATTGTGCATCATTCATCATGGCATGCTTGGTTGCTTGTTGCATTTTAATTCATATGCTTGTGCACTTTATTTATGTTGGCCCTTGTTTGTTTGGTTCTTCTTCGAATAGACGCCCAGCAGGAGAATTAGCAGGAATCACAGGAGTACTACCCAGATCCATCTCTCGCTTCAACTGAGCTGCCAGGCAAGCACTACTACATTCTTGCATACATACAGTACCTATTGCCTCTATCTTATTCTTGCATCATTGAGTCGCGATTGCATTAAATTGAATCCCAAGTACTGCATAGCCTTTACTTTTAAACCCCACTGAAGCTTGTTCCTCCATCCCATGAGCCAGTACTACAGGAGTTGTTTGAGCCATGCGAGTCGTAGAAAAGCATGAGTAGGGTATGTGAGTGTCTGATGAATAATGAGGTACCTAAACAACTTAACCTGAGTAGTAATGGGATAACTAATGAAAGAGGCACCGGTGAGCAATATCTGTTATTTGGGTTTTTCATGCTCACTTGTGTCCCGTAGGACCCCGAGTACTTGATTCCTGTTCCTTGACTATTCGCACTATCCACATCCGGGAGGCCTTATGGACCCCCCTGAGCCAGAGCTTGATTCATTCTTATTTCTTGGGGCCACAATTAGTTTGGGGCTTTATTACTATCCTGTACTTATGCCATGCTACTGCTTTATTTAAGATTGTGCGAGGAGCACCTGTACTGTTTTGGATCGTGACACGTTTTTGATGTATCGACAAGCCCAGTCACATTTTCGGGTTCCCAGTCGTTTACCGCCGTCCACACAAACCTTGGGTCCGTCTCGGAGCCGGCCAACTTTGTTGCAGGTAGCTTAATGGGGTGGCCCCCTGAAATATTTCTGAATCCTGTGATTGCTTTGTCGTGAATGCCTCGTTGGGTTTTGATTTGGTTTTTTCGAGGTTGATCGAGTGTGTGTTGCTATTCGTGCACCCCTGCAGGGTAAATCTTTCTGAAAGCCGTGTCCGCGGTTATGGACGACTTGGAGCACCGTTTCTCGATCATAGACAAGTATAACTAAAGTACCGCTTTTAAATTGACTAAGTACTTGACTAGTAAATAGTGCAATACTCATGGAATGGTTAATAAAACTGCCAACGGATGATGGGGGTTGTTCGTCCGCTTCCTCGCTGGTAAGCGAGGAGGAGGATGGATCTGTTAATTATACTGTTATAACTGTTGTTCTTAATTCACGGACATCCGTCTATCATTGGTTAGGCGGATGGTTAGCGAGTATCTGTAGAATTGTTAGGTATTATCTTTTGCTACAATTGCGTCACCCCAGGTTGTGTCCCCTTTAGCGGCATAAAGACTTGCTGAGTACCCCTAGGGTCTCACACGATAAATTGTTTGATTCAGATGAACAGGTGTACCCGCAAGATGGCTCCTGGGTGGAAGAGACAGATGATGTTGGCAACGATCATTCGGTGTAGAGATTCCGGGAACGGGGATCCGTGAGATCTGTGGGTGGGATGTGTTTATTTATGGGGCATCTTATGCCAATTTGCTTCTTATCCGTACTCGGATCTTGTTTTCCGCTTCCGCCTGGTACTCTGATGTGTGATGTATGAGGAGCTAATCTAAATTATTATATCTATCTAAGACATTTGGATCTTGCCGTATGGCGTTGCTATATTTCTATTTCTTTTAGATGGAATGGCTCTGAGGACTGTTGTATGTGGCTTGCATACATACTCATTTGTGTATGTAGTTGATCCCTTCGCCTACCGATTACACCGCTCGTTCTTGTCCCGTTGTCTGAAAGTGGTTAGGACGGCCGAAAGGTCTACCGTGAGTGGCCCGGGGCCCCACCGTACTATTTTAACCACTTTCGTTCATCCAGGCATTAACTAAGAGCGTAATTCACCGAGGTAGTTACATGGATCCATGTGGTTTATGAAAAGAACACACATGCAATAAACTCTAGTGGATCCATGTTGTCTAGGAGAAGAACACACATGCAATGAATCTAGTGGATCCATGTGGTTTATGAAAAGAACACACATGCAATAAACTCTAGTGGATCCATGTTGTTTAGGAGAAGAACACACATGCAATGACTCTAGTGAATCCATGTGGTTTATGAAAAGAACACACATGCAATGAACTCTAGTGGATCCATGTGGTTTATGAAAAGAACACACATGCAATGAACTCTAGTTTTGGTTTATGAAAAGAACACACATGCAATGACACTGGTGGATCCATGTGGTTTATGAAAATAACCAACATTCAATGACATTGGTGGATCCATGTGGTTTATGAAAAGAACACACATGAAATGACACTGGTGGATACATGTGGTTTATGAAAAGAACACACATGCAATGACTCTAGTTGTGGTTTATGAAAACAACACAGATGCAATGACACTGGTGGATCCATGTGGTTTATGAAAAGAACACACATGCAATGACACTATTGGATCCATGTGGTTTATGAAAAGATCACAAATGCAATGACTTTGGTGGATCTATATAGTTTATGAAAAGAACACACATGCAATGACTTTGGTGGATCCATCTGGTTTATGAAAAGAACACACATGCAATGACACTGGTGGATCCCATGTGGTTTATGCAAAGAGCACACATGCAATGACTCTAGTTGTGGTTTATGAGAAGAACACACATGCAATGACACTGGTGGATCCATGTGGTTTATGAAAATAACACGCATGCAATGACTCTAGTTGTGGTCTATGAAAAGAACACAAATGCAATGAACTCTAGTGGATACATGTGGTATATGAAAAGAACACACATGCAATCAACTCTAGTGGATCCATGTGGTTTATGAAAACAAAAACATGCCATGAACTCTAGTGGATCCATGTGGTTTGTGAAAAGAACACACATGCAATGAACTCTAGTTGTGGTTTATGAAAAGAACACACATGCAATGACACTAGTGGATCCATGTGGTGTTTGAAAAGAACACAGGTTCAATGACACTGGTGGATCCATGTGGTTTATGAAAAGAATAACCATGCAATGAAAGTGGTTGATCTATGTGGATCATGAAAAGAACACACATGCAATGCACTCTAGTGGATCCATGTGGTTTATGAAAACAACACACATGCAATAAACTCTAGTGGATCCATGTTGTTTAGGAGAAGAACACACATGCAATGACTCTAGTGGATCCATGTGGTTTATGAAACGAACACACATGCAATGACATTGGTGGATCCATGTGGTTTATGAAAATAACCAACATTCAATGACACTGGTGGATCCATGTGGTTTACGAAAAGAACACACATGAAATGAAACTGGTGGATACATGTGGATTATGAAAAGAACACATATGCAATGACTCTAGTTGTGGTTTATGAAAAGAACACACATGCAATGACACTGGTGGATCCATGTGGTTTATGAAAAGAACACACGTGTAATGACACTATTGGATCCATGTGGTTTATGAAAGGAACACAAATGCAATGACTTTGGTGGATCCATGTAGTTTATGAAAAGAACATACACGTGATGACTTTGGTGGATCCATGTGGTTTATGAAAAGAACACACATGCAATGACTCTAGCTGTGGTTTATGAAAAGAACACACATGCAATGACACTGGTGGATCCAAGTGGTTTATGTAAATAACACACATCAATGACTCTAGTTGTGGTTTATGAAAAGAACACAAATGCAATGAACTCTAGTCGATGCATGTGGTTTATGAAAGGAACAAACATGCAATAAACTCTAGTGGATCCATGTGGTTTACGAAAAGAACACACATGCAATGGCCTCTAGTGGATCCATGTTGTTTATGAAAATAACACACATGCAATGACACTGGTGGACCCATGTGGTTTAAGAAAATAACACACATGCAATGTCACTAGAGGATCCATGTGGTTTAAGACAAGAACACGCATACAATGACACTGGTGGATCCATGTGGTTTACGAAAACAACACATGCAATGAACTCTAGTGGATCCATGTGGTTTAGAAGAAGAACACACATGCAATGACTCTAGTGGATCCATGTGGTTTAGAAGAATAACACACATGCAATGACTCTAGTTTATCCATGTGGTTTATGAAAAGAACACACATGTAATGAACTCAAGTGGATCCATGTGGTTTATAAAAGAACACACATGCAATGAACTCTAGTTGTGGTCTATGAAAAGAACACACATGCAATAACACTAGTGGATCCATGTGGTTTATGAAAAGAACACACGTTCAATGACACTGGTGGATCCATGTGGTTTATGAAAAGAATAACCATGCAATGAAACTGGTTGATCCATGTGGTTCATGAAAAGAACACACATGCAATGAACTCTAGTGGATCCATGTGGTTTATGAAAAGAACACACATGCAATAAACTCTAGTGGATCCATGTTGTTTAGGAGAAGAACACACATGCAATGACTCTAGTGGATCCATGTGGTTTATGAAAAGAACACACATGCAATAAACTCTAGTGGATCCATGTTGTTTAGGAGAAGACCACGCATGCAATGACTAGTGAATCCATGTGGTTTATGAAAAGAACACACATGCAATGAACTCTAGTGGATCCATGTGGTTTATGAAAAGAACACACATGCAATGAACTCTAGTTTTGGTTTATGAAAAGAACACACATGCAATGACACTGGTGGATCCATGTGGTTTATGACAATAACCAACATTCAATGACACTGGTGGATCCATGTGGTTTATGAAAAGAACACACATGAAATGACACTGGTGGATACATGTGGTTTATAAAAAGAGCACACATGCAATGACTCTAGTTGTGGTTTATGAAAAGAACACACATGCAATGACACAGGTGGATCCAAGTGGTTTATGAAAATAAGACACATCAATGACTCTAGTTGTGGTTTATGAAAAGAACACAAATGCAATGAACTCTAGTGGATACATGTGGTATATGAAAAGAACACACATGCAATGAACTCTAGTGGATGCATGTGGTTTATGAATAGAACAAACATGCAATGAACTCTAGTGGATCCATGTGGTTTATGAAAAGAACACGCATACAATGACACTGGTGGATCCATGTGGTTTACGAAAACAACACATGCGATGAACTCTAGTGGATCCATGTGGTTTAGAAGAAGAACACACATGCAATGACTCTAGTGGATCCATGTGGTTTAGAAGAATAACACACATGCAATGACTCTAGTTTATCCATGTGGTTTATGAAAAGAACACACATGTAATGAACTCAAGTGGATCCATGTGGTTTATAAAAGAACACACATGCAATGAACTCTAGTTGTGGTCTATGAAAAGAACACACATGCAATAACACTAGTGGATCCATGTGGTTTATGAAAAGAACACACGTTCAATGACACTGGTGGATCCATGTGGTTTATGAAAAGAATAACCATGCAATGAAACTGGTTGATCCATGTGGTTCATGAAAAGAACACACATGCAATGAACTCTAGTGGATCCATGTGGTTTATGAAAAGAACACACATGCAATAAACTCTAGTGGATCCATGTTGTTTAGGAGAAGAACACACATGCAATGACTCTAGTGGATCCATGTGGTTTATGAAAAGAACACACATGCAATAAACTCTAGTGGATCCATGTTGTTTAGGAGAAGAACACGCATGCAATGACTAGTGAATCCATGTGGTTTATGAAAAGAACACACATGCAATGAACTCTAGTGGATCCATGTGGTTTATGAAAAGAACACACATGCAATGAACTCTAGTTTTGGTTTATGAAAAGAACACACATGCAATGACACTGGTGGATCCATGTGGTTTATGAAAATAACCATCATTCAATGACACTGGTGGATCCATGTGGTTTATGAAAAGAACACACATGAAATGACACTGGTGGATACATGTGGTTTATGAAAAGAACACACATGCAATGACTCTAGTTTTGGTTTATGAAAAGAACACAGATGAATGACACTGGTGGATCCATGTGGTTTATGAAAAGAACACACATGCAATGACACTATTGGATCCATGTGGTTTATGAAAAGAACACAAATGCAATGACTTTGGTGGATCTATGTAGTTTATGAAAAGAACACACATCCAATGACTTTGGTGGATCCATCTGGTTTATGAAAAGAACACATATGCAATGACACTGGTGGATCCCATGTGGTTTATGCAAAGAGCACACATGCAATGACTCTAGTTGTGGTTTATGAAAAGAATACACATGCAATGACACTGGTGGATCCATGTGGTTTATGAAAATAACACGCATGCAATGACTCTAGTTCTGGTCTATGAAAAGAACATAAATGCAATGAACTGTAGTGGATACATGTGGTATATGAAAAGAACACACATGCAATCAACTCTAGTGGATCAATGTGGTTTATGAAAAGAAAAACATGCCATGAACTCTAGTGGATCCATGTGGTTTATGAAAAGGACACACATGCAATGAACTCTAGTTCTGGTCTATGAAAAGAACACACATGCAATAAAACTAGTGGATCCATGTGGTTTATGAAAAGAACACTCGTTCAATGACACTGGTGGGTCCATGTGGTTTATGAAAAGAATAACCATGCAATAAAAGTGGTTGATCCATGTGGTTCATGAAAACAACACACATGCAATGCACTCTAGTGGATCCATGTGGTTTATTAAAACAACACACATGCAATAAACTCTAGTGGATTCATGGTGTTTAGGAGAAGACCACACATGCAATGACTCGAGTGGATCCATGTGGTTTATGAAAAGAACACACATGCAATGAACTCTAGTGGATCCATGTGGTTTATGAAAAGAACACACATGCAATGAACTCTACTTGTGGTTTATGAAACAAACACACATGCAATGACATTGGTGGATCCATGTGGTTTATGAAAATAACCAACATTCAATGACACTGGTGGATCCATGTGGTTTACGAAAAGAACACACATGAAATGAAACTGGTGGATACATGTGGTTTATGAAAAGAACACATATGCAATGACTCTAGTTGTGGTTTATGAAAAGAACACACATGCAATGACACTGGTGGATCCATGTGGTTTATGAAAAGAACACACATGAAATGAACTCTAGTGGATCCATGTGGTTTATGAAAAGAACACGCATACAATGACACTGGTGGATCCATGTGGTTTACGAAAACAACACATGCAATGAACTCTAGTGGATCCATGTGGTTCATGAAAACAACACACATGCAATGCACTCTAGTGGATCCATGTGGTTTATGAAAGTAACACACATGCAATGACTCTAGTTGTGGTCTATGAAAAGAACACAAATGCAATGAACTCTAGTGGATCCATGTGGTTTAGAAGAAGAACACACATGCAATGACTCTAGTGGATCCATGTGCTTTATGAAAAGAACACACATGTAATGAACTCAAGTGGATCCATGTGGTTTATAAAAGAACACACATGCAATGAACTCTAGTTGTGGTCTATGAAAAGAACACACATGCAATAACACTTGTGGATCCATGTGGTTTATGAAAAGAACACACGTTTAGTGACACTGGTGGATCCATGTGGTTTATGAAAAGAATAACCATGCAATGAAACTGGTTGATCCATGTGGTTCATGAAAAGAACACACATGCAATGAACTCTAGTGGATCCATGTGGTTTATGAAAAGAACACACATGCAATAAACTCTAGTGGATCCATGTTGTTTAGGAGAAGAACACACATGCAATGACTCTAGTGGATCCATGTGGTTTATGAAAAGAACACACATGCAATAAACTCTAGTGGATCCATGTTCTTTAGGAGAAGACCACGCATGCAATGACTCTAGTGAATCCATGTGGTTTATGAAAAGAACACACATGCAATGAACTCTAGTGGATCCATGTGGTTTATGAAAAGAACACACATGCAATGAACTCTAGTTTTGGTTTATGAAAAGAACACACATGCAATGACACTGGTGGATCCATGTGGTTTATGACAATAACCAACATTCAATGACACTGGTGGATCCATGTGGTTTATGAAAAGAACACACATGAAATGACACTGGTGGATACATGTGGTTTATGAAAAGAACACACATGCAATTACTCTAGTTGTGGTTTATGAAAAGAACACACATGCAATGACACTGGTGGATCGAAGTGGTTTATGAAAATAAGACACATCAATGACTCTAGTTGTGGTTTATGAGAAAAACACAAATGCAATGAACTCTAGTGGATACATGTGGTATATGAAAAGAACACACATGCAATGAACTCTATTGGATTCATGTGGTTTATGAAAATAACAAACATGCAATGAACTCTAGTGGATCCTTGTGGTTTATGAAAAGAACACACTTGCAATGACCTCTAGTGGATCCATGTGGTTTATGAAAATAACACACATGCAATGACACTGGTGGACCCATGTGGTTTAACAAAATAACACACATGCAATGTCACTAGAGGATCCATGTGGTTTAAGAAAAGAACACGCATACAATGACACTGGTGGATCCATGTGGTTTATGAAAAGAACACACATGCAATGAACTCTAGTGGATCCATGTGGTTTAGAAGAAGAACACACATGCAATGACTCTCGTGGATCCATGTGGTTTAGAAGAATAACACACATGCAATGACTCTAGTTGATCCATGTGGTTTATGAAAAGAACACACATGTAATGAACTCAAGTGGATCCATGTGGTTTATAAAAGAACACACATGCAATGAACTCTAGTTGTGGTCTATGAAAAGAACACACATGCAATAACACTAGTGGATCCATGTGGTTTATGAAAAGAACACACGTTCAATGACACTGGTGGATCCATGTAGTTTATGAAAAGAATAACCATGCAATGAAACTGGTTGATCCATGTGGTTCATGAAAAGAACACACATGCAATGAACTCTAGTGGATTGTAGCATCCCAATTGTCTAACAATTGTAATGCTACTTGTCCTAGTAAGATATTGGCTACTTCATATATATTATTTTTGCATCATAATTATATCATGCTCATGTCATCATGCCACCTTGCATTTGAGCATCATATAAAACCCTCTTTCTTTTGGTTTTTCTCTCATATGCATTATTAATTGTATTTGCCTCTTGATATTGAATTTGGTTATTGATATATTGTTCAAATGCCCAAGTTGAGTTGGGGGCATATCTTTTATTAACCTCCATTACCTTTTCCTTGCACCACCTTATAATTACACCATCCTACTAGTCCATGAGCTTGCAATTCTTTTTCTTTTGATTTTATCCTAGCTCATGTGGTGGGGTGGATCTAATCCTATTTATCCTTTGCTTGGTTTTTGTTCCATTATGGGAAATGAATAAGAATAATGCCATCATATTATTATTGTTTTCACAAAATAAATCATGGCATTATTATTTTGCATGGGCCATGCAACCTTCCTCACCACCTTATATCTCATTGGTTTTCTTTTGTCTTATTGATTCTTCTCTTTGTGGATCACCACCATCTCTACCACACCTTTACTCTCATCAACATTTATTATTTTAATCATCTACATTCATGTTTTATATGAAGGATTCTTCCCATACATCTTTCTTTCTCTTTTTCATGATTATTTTGCCTCCACCTCATCTTAGCCTAAATCCAAGCCTTTCTTCCACTCCCTAGCTAGCCCTGTTCCATTATTCCAATATGCAAAAACTCCCAAAAAGATTAATTCTTGGGCTGGTTTAAATCTGAAACAAATCAAAAATATAAATCAAAACAGATAATAAAACAAAAAGAAATAAAAAGGAGAGGACCTTACCTACAGCGCAGCCAACAGCCCACCAGCAGCCTCGCCCGTCGCAGCCCATCTCCTGGCCCACCTCCCCAGCCCGTACCGCTTCAGCGCCGACAGCCGCCTGTTCCTCTTCTCCCTCTGTCTAACGCCGTCGCCCTCTCTCTCTCAGCAGCAAACGGAAAGCAGCGGCGGGGAGCAGGTGGCCGTCCCCCCACCGTCTGCCGCGTCAGCTACGCCTCCCACACGCCAGCCTACTCCTTATCCTCGCGCCAAGCCGCTTCCTCCCGAACCCTAGCTACCTGCCCGTCCCTCTTTGCTCTCCTCCCTGCCGCCGCCAGTCTGAGGGCCCCGTCGCCGTTGCCGCCTCGCCGGTGACCGAGGACACGCCGGGAAGCGTCGCCGCAGTCCGTGTCGACGATTCTGCCAGCCAGGAGATCCAGGATTGCCCGCACCCGTCCCACGACCGAGAGCCGCCAGCACCACCGTCGCGTCCTCGCCGTCCCCTCTGCTCCGACCACCTCCTGCCTCGAGTCCGGTGGGGATCGATCGAGGTGAGCTCCCCCTCGTTCCCTCCTGTTTTCCCCCTCTTCTCGTGCCTAGCGCCGCCAGTAATTGGCCCCGCCAGCGAGGTGCTCCGCCGTAGTGCAGACCGAGGTAGCGTTTTCCCCTCTGTTCGCCGATGAGCCCCGACCAGCACAGGCCACCACCGCCGACCCTCCCTAAACGAAATCAGTAGCCGAAGCCTTCCTCTACAACTTCCGTTTTGGCGGCTAGGGCTATCTCGCCGCGGATGCGACGCCACCTTCACCGGAAGTCCGCGCCATTGTCAGTCGTCGTCGGGGTTCAGAGAAGACAGCGCCAGATTCAGATAGCGCTCGCGCGGCCGTTTTGCAAAAAGGACCCCCGCGCTATTTGGCGATCACGCCCAGGTCCCTAGCATTCCCCAGTGACCCCACCTGTCCGCCACCTAGCAATCTTGCCGAAAACCCCCCAGGTTCCTCGGTAGTAACCCGCGCTCCAGCCCCAGCCCCACCTGTCGGCCTCTGGGGGCATCCCCACTGTCGCGTGGGCCCGAAGCCGCTGGCCCGCCTGTCAGCCTTAGTGGGCTAGCCAGAGCCCGGTAACAAAAGTGTTTTCGTGCGCGTGGCCCCAGTCAGCGCAAGGCCCACCCGTCAGCGGCTGAGGCTAGAATTGCCTGGGTAACAAAAGTATTTCCCTGAGACTGATTTTAATTAAACCTTTTTCAAATTGATTTAAATTCAAATCAGATTTAAATAATTTTTAAAATACAAATCCAAATAATACAAGTAATATATGTTTTGGAATCAGAAAAATGTGAGGAATTCAAATATGCCATTCAAAATAATGTTTGAACACTTTAAAATTTCGAGATGATCAAAATTACAATAAAATGCCCCTTTCCTTAATTAATTAATAACTTTTTGTTTTATAATTCCAAATTAGACAAATAATATGTCTAAATCGATCAGCGCGACGAGCCCGTTCTATCTATGAAGTCCTTGTTCTGAATTGAAGCATGCATCATGTTGTTATTAAAAATCTGAACTGTTTATGACAATAAAACTTGGTTAAATAAATAATAAAGTGCTTTATTTCTTGTATCCACACCTCACCTTTGCCATGCTACTTTAATGCCATGTAAATTGTGCATCATTCATCATGGCATGCTTGGTTGCTTGTTGCATTTTAATTCATATGCTTGTGCACTTTATTTATGTTGGCCCTTGTTTGTTTGGTTCTTCTTCGAATAGACGCCCAGCAGGAGAATTAGCAGGAATCACAGGAGTACTACCCAGATCCATCTCTCGCTTCAACTGAGCTGCCAGGCAAGCACTACTACATTCTTGCATACATACAGTACCTATTGCCTCTATCTTATTCTTGCATCATTGAGTCGCGATTGCATTAAATTGAATCCCAAGTACTGCATAGCCTTTACTTTTAAACCCCACTGAAGCTTGTTCCTCCATCCCATGAGCCAGTACTACAGGAGTTGTTTGAGCCATGCGAGTCGTAGAAAAGCATGAGTAGGGTATGTGAGTGTCTGATGAATAATGAGGTACCTAAACAACTTAACCTGAGTAGTAATGGGATAACTAATGAAAGAGGCACCGGTGAGCAATATCTGTTATTTGGGTTTTTCATGCTCACTTGTGTCCCGTAGGACCCCGAGTACTTGATTCCTGTTCCTTGACTATTCGCACTATCCACATCCGGGAGGCCTTATGGACCCCCCTGAGCCAGAGCTTGATTCATTCTTATTTCTTGGGGCCACAATTAGTTTGGGGCTTTATTACTATCCTGTACTTATGCCATGCTACTGCTTTATTTAAGATTGTGCGAGGAGCACCTGTACTGTTTTGGATCGTGACACGTTTTTGATGTATCGACAAGCCCAGTCACATTTTCGGGTTCCCAGTCGTTTACCGCCGTCCACACAAACCTTGGGTCCGTCTCGGAGCCGGCCAACTTTGTTGCAGGTAGCTTAATGGGGTGGCCCCCTGAAATATTTCTGAATCCTGTGATTGCTTTGTCGTGAATGCCTCGTTGGGTTTTGATTTGGTTTTTTCGAGGTTGATCGAGTGTGTGTTGCTATTCGTGCACCCCTGCAGGGTAAATCTTTCTGAAAGCCGTGTCCGCGGTTATGGACGACTTGGAGCACCGTTTCTCGATCATAGACAAGTATAACTAAAGTACCGCTTTTAAATTGACTAAGTACTTGACTAGTAAATAGTGCAATACTCATGGAATGGTTAATAAAACTGCCAACGGATGATGGGGGTTGTTCGTCCGCTTCCTCGCTGGTAAGCGAGGAGGAGGATGGATCTGTTAATTATACTGTTATAACTGTTGTTCTTAATTCACGGACATCCGTCTATCATTGGTTAGGCGGATGGTTAGCGAGTATCTGTAGAATTGTTAGGTATTATATTTTGCTACAATTGCGTCACCGCAGGTTGTGTCCCCTTTAGCAGGCATAAAGACTTGCTGAGTACCCCTAGGGTCTCACACGATAAATTGTTTGATTCAGATGAACAGGTGTACCCGCAAGATGGCTCCTGGGTGGAAGAGACAGATGATGTTGGCAACGATCATTCGGTGTAGAGATTCCGGGAACGGGGATCCGTGAGATCTGTGGGTGGGATGTGTTTATTTATGGGGCATCTTATGCCAATTTGCTTCTTATCCGTACTCGGATCTTGTTTTCCGCTTCCGCCTGGTACTCTGATGTGTGATGTATGAGGAGCTAATCTAAATTATTATATCTATCTAAGACATTTGGATCTTGCCGTATGGCGTTGCTATATTTCTATTTCTTTTAGATGGAATGGCTCTGAGGACTGTTGTATGTGGCTTGCATACATACTCATTTGTGTATGTAGTTGATCCCTTCGCCTACCGATTACACCGCTCGTTCTTGTCCCGTTGTCTGAAAGTGGTTAGGACGGCCGAAAGGTCTACCGTGAGTGGCCCGGGGCCCCACCGTACTATTTTAACCACTTTCGTTCATCCAGGCATTAACTAAGAGCGTAATTCACCGAGGTAGTTACATGGATCCATGTGGTTTATGAAAAGAACACACATGCAATAAACTCTAGTGGATCCATGTTGTCTAGGAGAA
>CAJUXJ010002634.1:0-17315 GCA_910589775.1 Avena eriantha | reverse complement strand
GAGGTACGGCAAGGACAAAGCAAGTGCTGGCCGAGTTACCTCAAGGAGCAGGCCGGATCACAGAGTAACCCGGACCAGGGGACGTCCACCTAACTTGGTCTCAACCGATTTATGACGTATGTTGGTAAGATGTATCTAACTTGTATGTAGGAACAGGTATGGCCGGATCAATTATGTACGATCTGGGTCATATCAAGCTTGTAAGAGAAGGAAGGTATCTCGCTGGTCAAAGGTGACCACTGTACACAGAGCGTGAGGGAAGCGGGTAGAGGCAGGACCACAGAGGCATGGCCGACAAAGGTGATGATACCAATGTCGGATGACACAGGCGCCACAGAGGCTCACATAGCCTCTGCATGGATGACGCGAGGCAAAAGTGACCCGGTCGGCTTACTATTTTGGGAAGAGGCATAATATGCCTCCACGTATGCCCTAAGTGGAGACCTAGCCCCCCCTATATAAGGAGGGCTATGGCCTCTTTAGAAGGGGTTGATTGGTCTTGACTTGGTTGTCTCCTAGAGAGTTATGTTTTGCTAGCGGTGAGAGTAAGAGAGTTCTTCTTCCTCCTCTCCCCAATACAGCTCTAGGAGCATTTGTAAGTCTTGGAAGTGAATCGAATACAAAGCTACCGTGTGTGGAATCACCACACTATCCCTCCCTGGATTCCCCTAGTGCATTTAGTCCCCACCTTTAGCCTATCCATGGCATCTGCCGTGACACCACCATGAAAGTTGGCGCCCACCGTGGGGCTAGCAGCGCTAGCAGGGGTGAAGATCCATACGGGAAACTTAATCTAAACCGGTGAACGCATCGACTCTGGGCTCGTTCAGCGCTTTGGAGTGCTGGATTTCATTAGCGACAATGCTGGTTGCTTTGGTAAGCGTCCTCTCCCGCGCAACGGCCTCTTCGTCAAGCTCCGCGCGCACAAGATCTACGTTGCTGTCGATGTGTCGTGCGTTCATCCGCGGCATGTCGTCGAAGGAGGCGAGCCACCCCTTAGTGTGGTTCGCGGGGCGCGTATCACTCGCTCCCCGGACCACGCTGAGGTAATGATGACCGCGCCTGGCGCTGGCACAAGCAAGGATCCGGCACCAGATCCGGAGGTAACACCTAACGCACCGAGGAAAAGTAGAGGTCCCCCGCTAGAGAGGCCTGAGAATGTGCTGCATTAGGCGATGGATAGCTTGGCAAACCCAATAGCAGCAGTAGTAGATCCAGCTCAGGCACAGGCCGAGCTAGAGGAGACTAGGCAAAAAATACTAGAGGGTGCGAAAAAGATAGTCGTGGCTCAGCAGTCGTTGAACATGACACTACGTGAGTACGCAAAGGCAAATAAGGTTGATGCTGTAAAAGTGAAGGGAGAAAACCTCATGAGTGAAATGAACAGAGAGGGTGATACTAGGATTGAGGAATCAGAAAAATATTTGTCCATGGGGCTGCCGAAGTATAGTACTCCAGCAAAGAACCTCAGAGCAGCGGATGCAGCTGCGTCCGAGTTAGAAGGTCTAATGGGTGAAGCCCATCAAAGACAACAGGATAGAGTCAATGAGTTGGTTCGGATCGCGAACAGGCAAAACGAGGAGTTCCTCAGGGCTAACCCGGAGAGAGTTGGGGCCTCCAAGATCGTCTATTCGGTGATGGGTAACCCGGAGAAATCCGCTGGAGCCGCATCGTCTCCTCATGGTGGTCCAAGGAGAGAAGAGGTAGTAACTTCGGCCAAGAGGAATAAGCAAATAGTCCCATATGACCCGGCAAGGGCAGGGAAAGGGAAAGAAGTGCAAAGAAATGAGGATTGAAGGAGTGTGAGCCGAGGTGAAGCTGGCTGAGGTAACCGCGACCAAGGCAATGCCGGTCAAGGGAATGCTATAAACGGCAATGCCGGACATCGTAATTCGGTAGTTGCATGTCAACCGCAGCAGCGGAATATACCACGGCAAGAGCGCAGCGCCGGCCAAGGTATGCAACAGAGAGCAGCTCCACAGGAGCAAGATAGATACAATGATGGTGATTCGGAGATGGTGAACACTGGCTATCCCAGACCAGACTATCACGTGATAGGGTCAAGATTGGGAAGCAGGAACTTGATGCCTGATGATGCCAGGTTAAAACTGGATCGGTTGTATAGGTCGGAGCAAATTGAGTGTCAAGGTCCTCCGGGTCCAGCTTGCTTTGGGCCCCGGATCATGAAGAAACCTCCGGTACCTAACTTCCAGTTACCTAGAGGCACAAAGACGTAGGACGGCAGCACTAAGTCGGAGGATGGGTTGATTAACTATGCAACTGCTGTGAAAATTGCCACGGGCAACTTGAGATGGGCTGTGAGATATGTACCCCAGATGCTGGAGGGGCCAGCAAGGGTATGGCTAAAGAATTTGCCACCCGGAAGTATTAACTGTTGGATCGATTTTGAGGAGATGTTTGTTAGCAATTTCTCAAGTATGTATCTGAGGCCCAACAGGCCACAGACCCTAGCAATGTGCAGGCAGAGACCGAATGAGACTGACCGGGAGTTTTTAACCCGTTGGTGCACTGTGCGAAACTCGTGTGAGGGCATGATTGAGACACAGGACATAGCTTGGTTTGCGCAAGGATGCAGATATGCAAGCATGCTATGGCAAAGGTTGCAAAGGGATATGCCAACCACCTTGGCAGAAACAATCCAAATTGCTGATTCATATGCCTTGGGTGATCCGACGCAACCTAGGCTCACGTCAAACGAGTCAAGCGAGGACTATTGTCAGCGAGATGGGGCTAGGTCATCCCGGAGAAATGATTACCGAGGTAAAAGAAGGGATGACAGGCCGGATTATCAGTACAGTTCGCAACAAGTTGCAGCTGTGAATCAGGATCAACCCGGGGCAGGAAGTAGTCAGCGTCAAAAAACTGGAGGACAGCAATGGACTCCAAGGAATGATGGAAAGAAAACTTGGACGCCAGAGCAGAAAAAACAGTGGCAAGAAAAAAAGGACCGTCAGAGGTACACCTATGAGGCAATGCTGGATCAGCCGTGTAAGTTTCACACGGCAAATCCGAGTAACCCAGCGGGTCACACAACCAGGCAGTGTGAATGTATGCGAAATATAGAACAAAGTGGTTCGGCGAATACACAGGCACCTCAGAATGATCAACCTCAGTAGGAGTTACCCCGGCAGCAATTGCTCTCCGGAGCGAACACGCAACAGCTAATGTTGCCTCCCCCTCCGCCGAGGTATGACAACCATGAGAGAAGGGATGCAGTGCATCAGGTGGAGAACCAAAACCAACAAGATCAGAGGTATCCTGGAAACAAGGGGAGGAATGAGTATAGAGAGCATCATCAAAGTTATTGTGTGTTCACTACGGAAGAGATAGACAGAAAGAGCTTGCAGCGCCAACATATGGAGGTCAATGCAGTAATGTCGGCCGTGACGAGGTATATGCCTTGCTCAGATCAGGAGATTACCTGGAGCATCAAAGATCATCCGAAGCTCATGCCAAGTCCTGGTTCGTATGCATTTGTGTTGGATCCAACATTCATTGGGCCTAACATCAATGTGAGGTTCTCAAAGGTGCTGATTGATAATGGCAGTAGCATCAACATCATGTATGTGGACACGATGTGCAAGTTGGGTATCTCGGAGAATATGCTCCAAGCTACAAGGACAACTTTCCATGGCATTGTACCAGGCATTTCTTGTGAGCCCATAGGCAAGGTCCGGGTTGATGTATTGTTCGGCACAAGAGATAACTGCCGGACTGAGAATTTGGTGTTCGAGGTTGTAAACTTGGAGAGCGCATATCACGCATTGCTTGGCAGGCCAGCTCTGAACAAATTCATGGCAATTTGTCACATCAGTTACTTGAAGATGAAGTTGCCTAGGCCAAATGGTGTAATTACCATAGCTGGGGATTTCTGACGTTCCATAGAGTGTGCATCTGCCGGATCTAACCTGGCTGAGTCACTCGTGATTGCGCAAGAAAAGAGAAAGATCCAAGAAGTGGCGGCATTGGCTCAGTCCGCACAGCAGTACATGCCGGCGCTGAGTAACCCGCATGGTAGTGTCTCATTCCAAGCGACAAAAGATACAAAGAAAGTGTATGTTGATGATATGTTCCCCGAGCGTACCGTAACAATTGGTGCCGGGTTAAATGACAAATAGGAAAGCGAGCTCGTCAACTTCCTCCGTGATAATCGGGATATTTTTGCTTGGTCCACACAGGACTTGCAAGGTGTTCCGAGGGAGTTGGCCGAGCACTGTTTGAATGTCAGACCCGGAGCAAAGCCGGTGAAGCAACCTCTCTGCCGCTTCACCGAAGACAGGAGAAAGGTCATAGGACATGAGATAGCTCTTTTGTTGGCTGCAGGATTTATCATGGAAGTGCTTTACCCGGATTAGTTGTCTAATCCGGTGCTGGTGGAGAAGAAGAAGGATGATCCGAACATGGCAGTGGTTTGGCGTATGTGTATCGATTACACAAACCTGAATAAGGCGTGTCCAAAAGATCCATTCCCATTGCCAAGGATAGACCAAGTCATAGATTCCACCACTGGGTGTGAGTTGTTGTCGTTCATTGATGCATATTCTGGTTTCACCGTGTACCTCTGAACCCAAGTGATCAAATAAAGACTGCATTTATCACCCCGTATGGGGCTTATTGCTATCACACCATGCATTTTGGCTTACATAATCTAGGGGCAACGTACCAAAGATGTATGCAAAAATGTTTGCATGACCAATTTGGTCAAAATGTGCAGGTGCATGTGGATGATGTTGTGATAAAGACCAAGGAAAGCAAAACGCTCCTTGACGATATAAGGCAGACGTTTGCGAACCTAAGGAGGTTCTGAATGAAGCTTAACCCGGAGAAATGTACCTTCGGTGTCTCGGTTGGAAAGTTACTCGGATTTCTTTTCTCTACCCAAGGTATCGAGGTCAATCCAACTAAAATCCGGGCCATAGAGCGAATGGAACTGCCGAAGTGTTTTAAAGAGTTCTAGAAGTTCACTGGTTTCCTGGCATCCTTAAGTCGGTTTGTATGTCGGTTGGGAGAAAAGGCACTGCCTCTCTATCAACTTATGAAAAAGTCGGACAAGTTCATTTGGACACCGCAGGCCAATGAAGCCTTTATCCAACTAAAGAAGATGTTAGCCACTGCACCAGTGTTAGCCTCTCCACTATCAAAGGAGCCAATGTTGCTCTATATAGCCGCAACCAACCGAGTTGTAAGTGCAGTAATTGTGGTAGAGCGCGACAAAGAGGGTAAGTCTGTGCAAAGGCTAGTATATTATATGAGCGAGGTATTAGCAGCCTCAAAGCAGAACTATCCTCACTATCAGAAGGTGGCATATGGTGTGTATATGGCATCTAAGAAGCTGAAGCACTATTTCGAGGAACACCCAATCATGGTAATATGTGAAGCCCCCATATCCGAGATAATGAGCTTCAAGGATGCAAGTGGGAGGATTGCAAAATGGGCAATTGAGCTAGCACCTTATGCGCCACAATATGACAGAAGAGAAGCAATCAAATCTTAGCCTGTGGCGGACTTTTTTGTGGATTGGGCCAAGGTGCAATATGAGCCACCATTGCCAGATCCGAACTACTAGAAAATGCACTTTGACGGGTCAAAAACATAAACCAGGTTAGGAGCCGGAGTTGTGCTTACCTCGCCAAAGAAGGACCAGCTGAAGTATGTGCTGCAAATCCACTTCACTGCATCAAACAATGTTGCAGAATATGAGGCACTTGTACATGGGCTCAAAGTGGCGAAGGAGATTGGAATACGTCGGATCCAATGCTTCGGTGACTCGGATCTCGTAGTCCAGCAAGTCTCCGGACAATGGGATGCTCTGGATGCAAACATGGCATTGTACAGATTTCATGTGCAGAAAATAACTTGTTACTTTGAGGGATGCGAATTTCACCATATACCCCGGGTGGAAAATGAGGCTGCCGACGTATTGTCGAAGCTCGGATCAACCCGACAAGAAATTCCACTAGGCGTAGCATTGGAGCACCTCAGGAAACCATCTATCAGGGCATCCCCGGAGTCCGACTCAATTTTTCTCCCGGCAAATCCAGAATCAGAGACTGTGCCCACGTACATTGATGTGGGGAGTGGTTCGCAAAACCCGAGGATTGCCTTGGCAAACCCGGGGACTACTTTGGCAAACCCGGGGACTGCCTCGACAAACCCGGGGACTGCACAACGTGATCCGGTAGAATTTATGCCGGTGGATCAGATGGAAATTGATGAGGATGTGTTCCTAGTGCGAGCGGTACCAGCTTGGGCACTGCCCATATTCTAATTCCTAAAAGATGGAACCTTACCCGCTGAGGAGGTACTTTCCAGGCAAACCCAGAGGAGAGCAAAAGCATACACGATCATCAATTCTGAGCTATACAAAAGAAGTGTGACTAATGTCCTCTAGCGGTGTGTTGACCCAGAGGAAGGACTTGACATCCTCCGAGATATACATCAAGGGGAATTTGGGCATCATGCCACGTCCAGAGCCTTGGTAGAAAAAGCTTTCCCCCATGGGTTTTACTGGCCAAGTGCCTTGGAACAAGCAGAATATCTGGTGAGAAAATGCAATGGCCATCAGAGATATGCGACAAAGACACATATGCCAATGTCGGAGCTCAAGACCATACCAATTACATGGCCATTTTCCGTATGGTGCTTGGATATGGTTGGCCCGTTTAAACTAGCAAGAGGGAACATGACCCACATCCTGGTCATGGTTGACAAATTTACAAAATGGATCGAAGTGAAGCCAATAAGAAAATGTGATGGAGCTACTGCCGTAAATTTCCTCAAAGACATCATCTTGAGATACGGTTATCCTCACAGTATCATAACGAACAATGGCACATATTTTGCTGAAGGAGCATTTGCGTGTTTTTGCCGGGAAAAGAAGATCCGGTTGGACGTTGCCTCGGTAGCCCACCCCGCATCGAACGGACAAGTGGAAAGATCCAACAGATTGGTGCTATCCGGGATAAAACCCCGGCTCATTGAGCCGCTGCAAAGATCAGCGGGGTGCTGGATAGAAGAACTACCAGCAGTACTGTGGAGGTTAAGAACAACTCCGAATCGATCAACGGGCTATACGCCATTCTTTCTGGTATATGGGGCAAAAGCTGTATTACCAGCCGACATAGAGCATGACTCGCCTAGGGTCACCCAATACACCGAAGCCGAAGTGCAAGAAGCCCGGCAAAATGATGTTGATCTGCTGGAAGAAGCGAGAGAATTGGCATTGTCCAGATCTGCCATATATCAGCAAAATCTCCGATGCTATCATAGCCGGAAAGTAAGCCCCTGAGTTTTCCGGGAAGGCGATCTGGTACTCCGGTTGGTACAACGTACTACTAGCATGCATAAATTATCCCCCCCATGGGAAGGGCCATTCATTGTGAGCAAAGCATTGCACAATGATTCTTATTATCTTATCGATGCAAAACCATAGGAGAAGAACAAGGCGGACAGGTCCGGCGAGGAATCCAAACGTCCATGGAATGTAGCTCTACTTCGTCCTTTCTAGACATAGCAGAGAAGTGTATGTATCTGAGTCTCTCATATGTCGGTATGTATGCCGGTAATGAGCTTATCAATGAAATGTTGGCACCTCGAGCAGTAACTCGGGGACTACCTTAATACTATTGATTGTCTTCTTTATTTTCTATTTATATGTCGGATGGCGTAAGTTGCTACTACTTAAGCCGGATTTGTAGTGTGTTAGCCCCAAAAACCTAACTCTTCGACTTGCTGCTGTCCAACAGGATTTGGCTTCATGGCAAGCAAGAGAACAAGTTGGGAATTGCGTAGCACATGAAAAACGACTAAGGAAAGAAACTTAATCGAGCCGATGTTTGTTTTTTGGACTAACCATATGCTTACTTTGAATTTATTACGCTGAATTACTTTGAGCTAATCCTAAAGTTTCCAAGTATTGTTAAGTCAATTTTTGAAACTCGGACTCGTAAGTCATAAAACCGAATCAAGGTAGACACGAGTCGAGCCAAGAAATTGGAGGAACAAGAAAATGAAACTCAAGGACTACGCCCAAGTTAATCCGGCATAAAAACTTAGTAGCAAAATATAATTGATGTGCTTAGATACAATTGCACCCGACATACCGGGGATCTGATAAATTTCAAAGTTTTTTTGCTCAAGGAGCAGTAGGAGGAGGTAATTTGGCGCCAGCAGGTGCAACTCCATCCTCAGCTTCAGCTTCATCTTGATCTTCTTCGATGTCCGAGGCTTCCCTCTCATCATCTTCACCTGAACCATCTTTGACGTATTCATCGTCAACGACATCGAGAAAGCTTGGTCCCTCATTCCATTGATGGATGGGGGCATATTGAATGAGGTTATGGGTGCAAGCCTTGCGACGAGCTACACAATCCGGATCGGTGGGCCACTTTGACCCGGTACGCATGCGCTCGAGAAGATCGAGATTAATTTTCTCGTACCATGTGAGCACATAGTGGAGAACGGTCTCAGCTCCGGCACGTCCGGCGGATTCCCTCCAGAGGTCTAGCTGGGTCTCGCACTCCATCAACTTGTTAATTAGAGTAGCGGAACCCTCCGGAGTGTCTTCGCCAGGCCAAAGGGCATTGAAGACCCGGACTGCTGCGCTTAGAATATCCTTGCCGTGGTTCTTCATGATTTCAACTCTAGAGGACAAGATGACAAGCAGGTCCTCCAGATCAAGAGGAATGGCGCCAGAACCAGATGGAGTACCTCTCTGCTAGCGGAACTTGGTAACAGCAATGGATGCAATGGCATCACCCTCTCGAAACTTGTCTGAAAACAAGACAAGTGAAATAAGTACAAGAGGTTGACCCGGAGAGATTCATGCCGGCTTAAGGAAAAGAATTTACGAGAGATGTGGCCGTGGATCCGGGTCAGCTCCTTAGTGCACTTGTCACGCCTCTCCCGGAGTTGCGCAAGTTCAACATCCGCTGACTCAAGCTTGACGTTGGCCTCCTTAAGAAGATCCTGGTCCTTGGCGATCTAGAGATTGAGGCGTTCCCTCTCTTCAGTAAATTCTTGGCCTGATTTCTCCAGTTCGGATTTGTGCTATGCCTTAAGCTTCTTCATATCTGCCTTAAGCCGGGCAATTTCTTCATCTTTCGTCCGGAGGAGGGCAAGCTCGTCGTCTTTCTTCTTGACTTCAGCTTGGTGCTGCCCTGCTTGTTCGAGAAAATGCAGCATCATGTCAGGCACGAGCACACTATCTTCAAGAGAGGCTGAAATAGTTTGATGACCCGGCAAAGCCGAGGTATGAATATTTGCCGAGCCAAGGAGAAAAGGAGATAGAAAGCACAGCAAGGTGGAGCAAGATTAACTTACCCTTTATCTGGTCCAGATTTATCCTCATAAGGATATTCTCAGCCTCCACACTAGCTGCGAAATCCGAATGAGGGATTAGTTCGGCGGAAAAAGATGAAAAGAGATAGAAAATTGACAAGGAGAAAACTTACCCTTTTTATCGTGTTCGGCGAGAAGAGCACTATGCTTTGCACGCAGCACCTTGTGAGTATCAAGGAGATGCTGAAATTCAGTGCTCCGACGATTGGTGTTCACCTGAAAGAGCAAAAATGGACAGCTTAGTCTTGTGCATATTCGAAGTGTACAAAATCCGGGCCAAGTGGAACTTAACCCGGCTCTAGGTGTGTGCATATTCAAAGTGTACAAAATCCGGGCCAAGGGGAACTTAACCCGGCTCTAGGTGTGTGCATATTCGAAGTGTAAAAAATCCAGGCCAGGTGGAACTTAACCCGACTCTAGGTGTGTGCATATTCGAAGTGTACAAAATCCGGCCCAAGTGGAACTTAACCCGACTCTAGGTGTGTGCATATTCGAAGTGTAAAAAATCCGGGCCAAGTGGAACTTAACCCGGCTCTAGGTGTGTGCATATTCGAAGTGTACAAAATCCAGGCCAAGTGGAACTTAACCCGGGTCTAGGTGTGTGCATATTCCAAGTGTACAAAATCCGGGCCAAGTGGAACTTAACCTGGCTCTAGGTGTGCATATTCGAAGTGTACGAAATCCGGGCCAAGTGGAACTTAACCCGGCTCTAGGTGTGTGCATATTCGAAGTGTACAAAATCCGGGCCAAGTGGAACTTAACCCAGCTCTAGGTGTGTGCATGTCCAAAGTTGCTAAGGAGATATGCTTGTTCTCTAAGGAGCATCCGGCCGAGTAACAAGTTACTCCCCCGGAGGCTCGGGGACTAATGGTTATATCACTAATATCTGCTGCATGCTAAGGAAAAGGTGAAGTAATGCACCTCCATCATCCGACCTGCAAGGTTGATTGCCTTGGCAGCAGTATTCATCTGTGCAGCAAATTTGGCGGGACCGAACTTCTCCGGGAGATAGTCATTATGGACGAACTCCGCCTTGTTCCAGTTGTTCTCAAACTCGATCAAGGTAGCAGGATATCATTCGCCGCTGAGCATGTGGGGTGCAACCAGACCCTTAGCATGAGCTTTCCTCCTCTCAACCTGGGCAAGGGCCGGACTGGTGTGCAAAACAAGTTGCGTATCAACTCGGGAGGGGCGTCCTTCGGCGGCGGAGTCTTTTTTGTGAGCATGGACGCAAGTGTGCGCTGTCCAGTCTCAACGGACGTTGCCTTGGCGGCGTCAGGAGCCTTCTTGCCCTTGGGTTGCTGCTGTGAGGTGGAAGTTGCTGTAGTGGATTTGCCCTTGGGAGCTGCCTTGGTGCTTCCCTTGGTGCTGCTGATGTCTTCTTGCCGAGCCTTGGAAGACTCGGACGAGGCGGAGGGGCTTGGTGCCTTTGTTGTAGCTGCTGGTGCTGGAACCGATGATGGGGCTGGTGCGGATTTTCCTTTTGACGGAGGAACTGTGGGTATCTCGGATGAAGCTGGTTGCGGCAGAGCAGAAGTGGTAGTTGCTGCTGCCTCGGCAGAACCAGTTTCCCCTGCTCCGACGTTGCCCTCTTCTTGACGAAGTGGGCTGGAACCCGGAGCAGTCGTTGAACCCTCATGAATAGGGCTCAACGGGCGTGAATCATCGCCACGAGGGGGAGAAGGGCTATGCCGGAGCGGTGAAGCAATACCCGATCCGCTCCGGGGAACCTCTACCGCAGCCCTGCCGAATCGAATCATAAATGATGTGGAACTATGACAAAGGAAGAAAAAATAAATAGCAAAGGGTGAAGTGGCTTACTCATCCGAGGTCAGAGGCTATTTTGGCTTCCGGGCCCTCCGGGTTGTGGCCTTGGTTGCAGGCTTGGTGGCAGTTTTGTCCCCGGACTTCTTTCGCCTTTTAGCTGGCTGAGAAGGTCCGGAGGAAGATGCGGATGCAGGTCCCCTCTTCTTCTTCGGTGCGACCGGGATAGGATCACCCACGGCAAGGGGAGGATCTTCATGGATCTACCCACCGGGGTTAGCTGATGCTGGAAAAGCATAAGAAAGGGGGACAGCATCAAATGCCTCCATCACCTCAATGTCCGAATCATCTTCATCGTCGGGCCAATCTCTAATGGAAGAGAGTTTACCGGTGGGTCGCTTGGTCCCATCCGCCATAGGCAGGAACATCTCCTGATCCGGTTCCTCCTCATCCGAGGTATCGCGATCAGGCGCCCATTTGAGAGAAGGCTCGGTACCGTCCTCGATGGTTTGCTGAAGAAACATCTAAGGGAAAGAAAAGGCAACAAGATTAAACCTACTACAAGGACCGACATGGAATTTAATTCGAAAAGAGTTTGGGGCACGAGACTTACCGCAGGAGGAAGCCTATCTCGGCAGAAGTGTTCAAGCCCCCACGTCCACTTAGAAGAAAAGTCCTTGTGGGTGGTGAAGAGGGCCTTGACCCGGCGGTAGATCTCGGTGTTGCTTAATTCGAACGAGGAGGTCCAGTTGGGGTCGCGGCCCCAGCTCATGTGATAGAGCTTATGCGTGTGTTTCTAGAGGGGTGAGATCCGGTTGCGGACAAACGTGATCATTGCGTCTTCATTGCGCAATCCCAGATACTTCAACTCCTGAAACCGCTTGTTGACTTGGTTCGCCAAGACAGTGGGCTTCCTAGGGACCTTGTCCCATAAATCCGGGTTAGGATGACTCGGAGTATAGGGGCACAGTCGGATCAAATCTTCGGAGGTGCTGTTCCAGACATAGAAGAAGGTCCGGGCCCATTCCTTGCAAGAGTCAAGTCCCGTGACTTGGGGGAAGATGGACTACTTCCGGGGAGAGATTGACGCAGCGCCGAACTACGTGAGCTGTTTGTCCTCCGGATTAAGATCAATGTTCGGAATAACGTTCCGTCTAAGGCCAAAGAACCGGATCCAGAGCTCCTTCGTGGGCCATAGTCTGGCGTAACCTTCGATGGTGGAGGCAAAGGCGGAGAGAGATGTGATGGCATTAGCCAGAAGATGGTGCGGTTGAAGCTCATATGTATTTAGCCAGTCGTGGAAGAAATCACTAACTAGGAGACCAAATCCGCGTTGGAAGTGAGATAGGAACACCACATACTCACCCGGATTGGGTGAGGGGGCAAGCTCGGCGGAAGCGAGGCATGTTGCGACGCCCTCCGGGATGCGCCTAGTGCGGTAGAGCCAATCCAGGTCATCCTGGAAGACCCAGGATCCGGCCCACGTGCCGTGTTCGGCGTTCTCCGCGTCTTCCTCCATCTCCTGCTCTGCAACGGTGAGTTCATCCTCAGTCATCTCAAGGTCACTCCCCTCACTTGCGCTAGCGGCGGTGGGAGCCAGTGGCCTGGACTGGCGGGGACCCGTGGCGGAGGAGATGCGCGGAGGTGGTGGCGACGCTGGTGCGCGTGGAAGAAGTGAGGAGGGCCGGTGCTGCTACTCAGATGCGATGGCGGCGGCGTGGTCGCTGGAGAAGATGAGGAAGAAGCAGAGGCAGAGGGGCGCGGAAGTGGGGAAATGACCCAAGGGGCGCGCCCCTCCCCTATTTAACCACTCCCTTAAGGGGGTAGTGGGATCGTGTTTTGCGGGCGGGCCACATGGTGTGGCCGTGTATGATCCGGATTGACCAATCATCGACGAGCCACAGGAAGGGCCACAGGGCGCAGCGGATCCTATGACGCGACGTTGTGATACAATTAACAAGGAGGCAGGCACGACATGACGTGCGCCACAGTAACTTCTGACAATAACTGCGGCAGTTATTGTAGCAGGCCCTTAAAATGAGGCAAAGTAATGATTAGCCTCCATGTGGGGAAGCGTATGAGAGAAGGAAGAATGACCCGGATGAGTACGAGGTAACTCGGCCAGCAAGTTAAAACTTGGAATGTGCCAAGGGAAAATAAACCTATGGAATCCGGATTATGAGGTAACTCGGAGAAGGAGCAAGGAGCTCAGTAAGATTGAACCTGCTGTGGCCTTAGCGGCTAAGGCAGGTAAGACCGCACCAGCTTCGGGGACTAATGTTGGGGGGATACCCCCGAGTAGGGTCATGCCGGGGTATAAAGGCCTAGTTAGCAGAGGTATGGCAAGGTCAAAGCAAGTGCTGGCCGAGTCACCTCAAGGAGCAGGCCGGATCACGGAGTAACCCGGACCAGGGGATGTGCACCAAACTTGGTCTCAACCGACTTACGTCGTATGTCGGTAAGATGTATCTAACTTGTATGCAGGAACGGGTGTGGTTGGATCAACTATGTATGATCAGGGTCATATCAAGCTTGTAAGAGAAGGAAGGTATCTCGCTGGTCAAAGGTGACGACTGTACGCAGAGCGTGAGCAAAGCATGCAGAGTCAGGACCACCGAGGCGTGGCCGACAAAGGTGACGATGCCAATGTCGGATGACGCAGGCACCGCAGAGGCTCACGTAGCCTCTGCATGGATGACGCGGGGCAAAAGTGACCTGGTCGGCTTACTATTTTGGGAAGAATATGCCTCCACGTATGCCCTAAGTGGAGACCTAGCCCCCCTATATAAGGAGGGCTAGGGCCTCTATAGAAGGGGTTGATTGGTCTTGACTTGGTTGTCTCCTAGAGAGTTATGTTTTGCTAGCGGTGAGAGTAAGAGAGTTCTTCTTCCTCCTCTACCCAATACAGCTATAGGAGCATTTGTAAGTCTTGGAAGTGAATCGAATACAAAGCTACCGTGTGTGGAATCACCCCTCCCTGGATTCCCCTAGTGCATTTAGTCCCCACCTTTAGCCTATCCATGGCATCTGCCGTGACACCACCACGACAATGACATTGGTGGATCCTTATGTGGTTTGTGAGAAGAACAGACATCAATTGACACTAGTTGTGGTTCATGAGAAGAACACACATGCAATGACACTGGCTGTGTTTCATGAGAAGAACACACATGCAATAACACTGGTGGATCCATGTGTGGTTTGTGAAAAGAACTGACATGCAATCACACTAGGTGGATCCATGTGTGGTTTGTTTAGAGGAACAAACATGCAATGACACTAGGTGTGGTTCATGAAAAGAACATACATGCAATGACGCTGGTGGATCCTTATGTGGTTTGTTTAGAAGAACACACATGCAATGACTCTAGCTGTGGTTCATGAAAAGAACACACATGCAATGACACTAGTGCATCCATGTGTGGTTTGTGAAAGAACAGACATGCAATCACAGTAGGTGGATCCATGTGTGGTTTGTTTAGAGGAACATACATGCAATGACACTAGGTGTGGTTCATGAAAAGAACAGACATGCAGTGACACTGGTGGATCCATATGTGGTTTGTGGAAAGCATAGACATGCAATCACACTGGGTGTGGTTCATGAAAAGAACACACGTCCAATGACACTGGTGGATCCATGTGTGGTTTGTGGAAAGAACAAACATGTAATGACACTGGTGGATCCTTATGTGGTTTGTGAGAAGAATAGACATGCAATGACACTGGCTGTGGTTCATGAGAAGAACACACATGCAATGACACGGGTGGATCCATGTGTGGTTAGTGAAAAGAAAAGACATGCAATCACACGAGGTGGATCCATGTGTGGTGTGTGGAAAGAACAGACATGCAATGACTCTAGCTATGGTTCATGAAAAGAACACACATGCAATGACACTGGTGGATCCATGTGTGGTTCATGAGAAGAACACACATCCAATGACACTAGTGGATCCTTATGTGGTTTGTTTAGAAGAACACACATGCAATGACTCTAGCTGTGGTTCAGGAAAAGAACACACATGCAATGACACTGGTGGATCCATGTGTGGTTTGTGAAAAGAATAGAAATGCAATCACACTAGGTGGATCCATGTGTGGTTTGTTTAGAGGAACATACATGCAATGACACTGGGTGTGGTTTGTGAATAGAATAGACATGCAATCACACTAGGTGGATCCATGTGTGGTTTGTTTAGAGGAACAGACATGCAATGACACTGGCTGTGGTTCATGGAAAGAACATACATGCAATGATACTGGTGGATCCTTATGTGGTTTGTTTAGAAGAATACACATGCAATGACTCTAGCTGTGGTTCATGAAAAGAACACACATGCAATGACACCGGTGGATCCATGTGTGGTTTGTGAAAAGAACAGACATGCAATGACACTGGGTGTGGTTCATGAAAAGAACACACATGCAATGCCACTGGTGGATCCATGTGTGGTTTGTGAAAAGAACAGACATGCAATCACACTAGCTGGATCCATGTGTGGTTTGTGGAAAGAACAGACATGCAATGACTAGCTGTGGTTCATGAAAAGAACACACGTGCAATGACTCTAGTTGTGGATCCATGTGAGGTTTCTTTAGAAGAACACACATGCCATGACTCTAGTTGTGGATCCATGTGTGGTTTGTTTAGAAGAACACACATGCAATAACTCTAGCTGTGGTTCATGAAAAGGACACACATGCAATGACACTGGTGGATCCATGTGTGGTTTGTGAAAAGAATAAACATGCAATCGCACAAGGTGGATCCAAGTGTGGTTTGTTTAGAGGAACAGACATGCAATGACACTGGGTGTGGTTCATGAAAAGAATAGACATGCAATTTCACTGGTGGGTCCTTATGTGGTTTGTTTAGAAGAACACACATGCAATGACTCTAGATGTGGTTCATGAAAAGAACACACATGCAATGACAATGGTGAATCCATGTTTGCTTTGTGAAAAGAATAGACATGCAATGACATTGGGTGTGGTTCATGAAAAGAACACACATGCAATGACACTGGTGTATCCATGTGTGGTTCATGAAAAGAACACACATGCAATGACACTGGGTGTGGTTCATGAGAAGAACAGACATGTAATGACACTGGTGGATCCTTATGTGGTTTGTGAGAAGAACTGACATGCAATGACTCTAGATGTGGTTCATGAAAAGAACAGACATGCAATGACAAGGGTGGATCCATATGTGGTTTGTTGAAAGAACATACATGCAATGACTCTAGCTGTGGTTCATGAAAAGAATAGACATGCAATGACACTGGTGGATCCATGTGTGGTTTGTGGAAAGAAAAGACATGCAATCACACTAGGTGGATCCATGTGTGGTTTGTGGCAGAGAACAGACATGCAATGACTCTAGCTATGGTTCATGAAAAGAACACACATGCAATGACACTGGTGGATCCATGTGTGTTTCATGAGAATAACACACATGCAATGACTCTAGCTTAGGTTCAGGAAAAGAACACACATGCAATGATACTGGTAGATCCATGTGTGGTTTGTGAAAAGAGTAGAAATGCAATCACACTAGGTGGATCCATGTGTGGTTTCTTTAGAGGAACATACATGCAATGACACTGGGTGTGGTTTCTGACCAGAATAAACATGCAATCACACTAGGTGGATCCATGTGTGGTTTGTTTAGGGGAACATACATGCAATGACACTAGGTGTGGTTCATGAAAAGAACATACATGCAATAATACTGGTGGATCCTTATGTGGTTTGTTTAGAAGAACACACATGCAATGACTCTAGTTGTGGTTCATGAAAAGAACACACATGCAATGACACTGGTGGATCCATGTGTAGTTTGTGAAAAGAACAGACATGCAATGACACTGGCTGTGGTTCATGAAAAGAACACACATGCAATGACACTTTTGTATCCATGTGTGGTCATGAGAAGAACACACATGCAATGACACTGTGTGTGGTTCATGAGAAGAACAGACATGCAATGACACTATGGATCCTTATTTGGTTTGTGAGAAGAACTGACATGCAATGACTCTAGCTGTGGTTCATGAAAATAACAGACATGTAATGACACTGGTGGATCCATATGTGGTTTGTGAAAAGAACAGACATGCAATGACTGTAGCTGTGGTTCACGAAAAGAACAGACATGCGATGACACTGGTGGATCCATGTGTGGT
>CAJUXJ010002633.1:0-62238 GCA_910589775.1 Avena eriantha | reverse complement strand
TTGTTTTGCTACAGCTGTTACTTTACTATTCTACTACAAAACTGTTGCTACTGATAAACTGCTGTGAGCAAGATTGTTTCCAGGTGCAGCTGAATGACAACTTAGTTGTTAAGGCTTATAAATATTCTTTGGCTCCCCTTGTGTTGAATCAATAAATTGGGTTTCACTTCCCCTCGAAAATACTACTGCGATACACTCCCTATACTTGTGGGTCATCACATTGCAGGTGTGTTCTTTCCACAAACCACATATTGACCAACCAATGTCATTGCATGTGTGTTCTTTCCACAAACCACACATGGATCCACCAGTGTTCACTACATGTGTGTTCTTTCCACAAACAACTTATGGATCCACCAGTGTTCATTGCATGTGTGTTCTTTTCCACAAACCACTGATGGATCAACCAGTGGTCATTGCATGTGTGTTCTTCTCACAAACTACATGTGGACCCACTAGAGTCATTGCATGTGTGTTCTTATACTAAAACTAGCACTAGAGTCATTGCATGTGTGTTCTTTCCACAAACCACACATGGACCCACTAGAGTCATTGCATGTGTGTTCTTTTCACAAACAACATATGGATCCACCAGTGTTCACTGCATGTGTGTTCTTTCCACAAACCACTTATCGATCCACCAGTGTTCATTGCATGTGTGTTTTTTCCATAAACCACATATGGATCCACCAGTTTTCACTACATGTGTGTTCTTTCCACAAACCACTTATGGATCCACCAGTGTTCACTTCATGTGTGTTCCTGACATGAACAACGTATGGATCCACCAGTGTTCACTACATGTGTGTTCCTGACATGAACCACATATGGACCCACTAGAGTCACTAAATGTGTGTTCTTTTCACAAACCACATATGGATCCACCAGTGTTCACTACATGTGTGTTCTTTCCACAAACCACACATGGATCCACCAGTGTCATTGCATTTGTGTTCTTTCCACAAACCATATATGGATCAACCAGTGGTCATTGCATGTGTGTTGTTTTCCACAAACAACATATGGACCCACTAGAGTCATTACATGTGTGTTCTATCCACAAATCACACATGGGTCAACCGGTGTCATTGCACGTGTGTTCTTTCCACAAACCACATATGGATCAACCAGTGTCATTGCACGTGTGCTCTTTACACAAACCACATATGGATCCACCAGTGTTCACTGCATGTGTGTTCTTTCCACAAACCACTTATGGGTCCACCAGTTTTCACTTCATGTGTGTTCTTTCCACAAACCACTTATGGATCCACCAGTGTTCATTGCACGTGTGTGCTTTTCCACAAACCATTTATGGATCAACCAGTGGTCATTGCATGTGTGTTCTTTTCACAAACCACATATGGACCCACTAGACTCATTGCATGTGTGTTCTATCCACAAACCACATATGGATCCACCAGTGTTCACTGCATGTGTGTTCTTTCCACAAACCACTTATCGATCCACCAGTGTTCACTGCATGTGTGTTGCTGACATGAACCACATATAGATCAACCAGTGTTCACTACATGTGTGTTCCTGACATGAACCACATATGGACCCACTAGAGTCATTGCATGTCTGTTCTTTTCACAAACCACATATGGATCCACCAGTGTTCACTACATGTGTGTTCTTTCCACAAACCACACATGGATCCACCAGTGTCATTGCATTTGTGTTCTTTCCACAAACCACATATGGATCAACCAGTGGTCGTTGCATGTGTGTTGTTTTCCACAAACAACATATGGACCCACTAGAGTCATTACATGTGTGTTCTATCCACAAACCACACATGGATCAACCCGTGTCATTGCACGTGTGTTCTTTCCACAAACCACATATGGATCAACCAGTGTCATTGCACGTGTGTTCTTTACACAAACCACATATGGATCCACCAGTGTTCACTGCATGTGTGTTCTTTCCACAAACCACTTATGGATCCACCAGTGTTCACTGCATGTGTGTTCTTTCGACAAACCACTTCTGGATCCAGCAGTGTTCATTGCACGTGTGTGCTTTTCCACAAACCATTTATGGATCAACCAGTGGTCATTGCATGTGTGTTCTTTTCACAAACCACATGCGGACCCACCAGAGTCATTGCATGTGTGTTCTTATACTAAAACCAGCATTAGACTCATTGCATGTGTGTTCTTTTCACAAACCACACATGGATCCACCAGTGTCATTGCATATGTGTTCTTTCCACAAACCACACATGGATCAAACAGTGTCATTGCATGTGTGTTCTTTGCACAAACCACATATGGATCAACCAGTGGTCATTGCATGTGTGTTCGTTTCACAAACCACATATGGACCCACTAGAGTCATTGCATGTGTGTTCTTTTCACAAACCACATATGGATCCACCAGTGTTCTCTACATGTGTGTTCTTTCCACAAACCACACATGGATCCACCAGTGTCATTGCATTTGTGTTCTTTCCACAAACCATATATGGATCAACCAGTGGTCATTGCATGTGTATTGTTTTCCACAAACAACATATGGACCCACTAGAGTCATTACATGTGTGTTCTATTCACAAACCACACATGGATCAACCGGTGTCATTGCAAGTGTGTTCTTTCCACAAACCACATATGGATCAACCAGTGTCATTGCACGTGTGCTCTTTACACAAACCACATATGGATCCACCAGTGTTCACTGCATGTGTGTTCTTTCCACAAACCACTTATGGGTCCACCAGTTTTCACTTCATGTGTGTTCTTTCCACAAACCACTTATGGATCCACCAGTGTTCATTGCATGTGTGTTCTTTCCATAAACCACATATGGATCCACTAGAGCCATTGTGTGTGTTCTTATACTAAAACTAGCACTAGATTCATTGCATGTGTGTGTTTCCCACAAACCACACATGGATCAACCGGTGTCATTGCATGTGTGTTCTTTCCACAAACCACATATGGATCAACCAGTGGTCATTGCATGTGTGTTCGTTTCACAAACCACCTATGGACCCACTAGAGTCATTGCATGTGTGTTCTTTTCACAAACCACATATGGATCCACCAGTGTTCACTGCATGTGTGTTCTTTCTACAAACCACTTATGGATCCACCAGTGTTCATTGCATGTGTGTTCTTTTCCACAAATCACTTATGGATCAACCAGTGGTCATTGCACGTGTGTTCTTTTCACAAACTACATGTGGACCCACTAGAGTCATTGTGTGTGTTCTTATACTAAAACTAGCACTAGAGTCATTGCATGTGTGTGTTTCCCACAAACCACACATGGATCAACCAGTGTCATTGCATGTGTGTTCTTTCCACAAACCACATATGGATCAACCAGTGGTCATTGCATGTGTGTTCGTTTCACAAACCACATATGGACCCACTAGAGTCATTGCATGTGTGTTCTTTCCACAAACCACATATGGATCCACCAGTGTTCACTTCATGTGTGTTCTTTCCACAAACCACTTATGGATCCACCAGTGTTCACTGCATGTGTGTTCCTGACATGAACCACATATGGATCAACCAGTCTTCACTACATGTGTGTTCCTGACATGAACCACGTATGGACCCACTAGAGTCATTGCATGTCTGTTCTTTTCACAAACCACATATGGATCCACCAGTGTTCCCTACATGTGTGTTCTTTCCACAAACCACACATGGATCCACCAGTGTCATTGTATTTGTGTTCTTTCCACAAACCACAGATGGATCAACCAGTGGTCATTGCATGTGTGTTCTTTTCCACAAACAACATATGGACCCACTAGAGTCATTACATGTGTGTTCTATCCACAAACCACACATGGATCAACCGGTGTCATTGCACGTGTGTTCTTTCCACAAACCACATATGGATCAACCAGTGTCATTGCACGTGTGCTCTTTACAGAAACCACATATGGATCCACCAGTGTTACCTACATGTGTGTTCTTTCCACAAACCACTTATGGATCCACCAGTGTTCACTGCATGTGTGTTCTTTCCACAAACCACTTATGGATCCACCAGTGTTCATTGCACGTGTGTGCTTTTCCACAAACCATTTATGGATCAACCAGTGGTCATTGCATGTGTGTTCTTTTCACAAACCACATGCGGACCCACTAGAGTCATTGCATGTGTGTTCTTATACTAAAACCAGCACTAGACTCATTGCATGTGTGTTCTTTTCACAAACCACACATGGATCCACCAGTGTCATTGCATGTGTGTTCTTTCCACAAACCACACATGGATCAAACAGTGTCATTGCATGTGTGTTCTTTCCACAAACCACTTATGGATCCACCAGTGTTCACTGCATGTGTGTTCCTGACATGAACCACATATGGATCAACCAGTGTTCACTACATGTGTGTTCCTGACATGAACCACATATGGACCCACTAGAGTCATTGCATGTCTGTTTTTTTCACAAACCACATATGGATCCACCAGTGTTCCCTATATGTGTGTTCTTTCCACAAAGCACACATGGATCCCCAAGTGTCATTGCATTTGTGTTCTTTCCACAAACCACATATGGATCAACCAGTGGTCATTGCATGTGTGTTGTTTTCCACAAACAACATATGGACCCACTAGAGTCATTACATGTGTGTTCTATCCACAAACCACACATGGATCAACCGGTGTCATTGCACGTGTGTTCTTTCCACAAACCACATATGGATCAACAAGTCTCATTGCACGTGTGTTCTTTTCACAAACCACATATGGATCCACCAGTGTTCACTACATGTGTGTTCTTTCCACAAACCACTTATGGATCCACCAGTGTTAACTACATGTGTGTTCTTTCCACAAACCACTCATGGATCCACCAGTGTTCACTGCATGTGTGTTCTTTCCACAAACCACTTATGGATCCACCAGTGTTCATTGCACGTGTGTGCTTTTCCACAAACCATTTATGGATCAACCAGTGGTCATTGCATGTGTGTTATTTTCACAAACCACATGCGGACATACTAGAGTCATTGCATGTGTGTTCTTATACTAAAACCAGCACTAGACTCATTGCACGTGTGTTCTTTTCACAAACCACACATGGATCCACCAGTGTCATTGCATCTGTGTTCTTTCCACAAACCACACATGGATCAAACAGTGTCATTGCATGTGTGTTCTTTCCACAAACCACATATGGATCTACCAGTGGTCATTGCATGTGTGTTCTTTTCACAAACCACATATGGACCCACTAGAGACATTGCATGTGTGTTCTTTCCACAAACCACATATGGATCCACCAGTGTTCACTGCATGTGTGTTCTTTCCACAAACCACTTATGGATCCACCAGTGTTCACTGCATGTGTGTTCCTGACATGAACCACATATGGATCAACCAGTGTTCACTACATGTGTGTTCCTGACATGAACCACATATGGACCCACTAGAGTCATTGCATGTCTGTTCTTTTCACAAACCACATATGGATCCACCAGTGTTCCCTACATGTGTGTTCTTTCCACAAACCACACATGGATCCACCAGTGTCATTGCATTTGTGTTCTTTCCACAAACCACATATGGATCAACCAGTGGTCATTGCATGTGTGTTGTTTTCCACAAAAAACATATGGACCCACTAGAGTCATTACATGTGTGTTCTATCCACAAACCACACATGGATCAACCCGTGTCATTGCACGTGTGTTCTTTCCACAAACCACATATGGATCAACCAGTGTCATTGCACGTGTGTTCTTTACACAAACCACATATGGATCCACCAGTGTTCACTTCATGTGTGTTCTTTCCACAAACCACTTATGGATCCACCATTGTTCACTGCATGTGTGTTCTTTCCACAAACCACTTATGGATCCACCAGTGTTCATTGCACGTGTGTGCTTTTCCACAAACCATTTATGGATCAACCAGTGGTCATTGCATGTGTGTTCTTTTCACAAACCACATGCGGACCCACTAGAGTCATTGCATGTGTGTTCTTATACTAAAACCAGCAATAGACTCATTGCATGTGTGTTCTTTTTACAAACCACACATGGATCCACTAGTGTCATTGCATCTGTGTTCTTTCCACAAACCACACATGGATCAAACAGTGTCATTGCATGTGTGTTCTTTCCACAAACCACATATGGATCAACCAGTGGTCATTGCATGTGTGTTCTTTTCACAAACCACATATGGACCCACTAGAGTCATTGCATGTGTGTTCTTTCCACAAACCACATATGGATCCACCAGTGTTCACTGCATGTGTGTTCTTTCCACAAACCACTTATGGATCCACCAGTGTTCACTACATGTATGTTCCTGACATGAACCCCATATGGATCCACAAGTGTTCACTGCATGTGTGTTCTTTACATGAACCACATATGGACCCACTAGAGTCATTGCATGTGTTTTCTTTTCACAAACCACATATGGATCCGCCAGTGTTCACTGCATGTGTGTTCTTTCCACAAACCACACATGGATCCACCAGTGTAATTTCATTTGTGTTCTTTCCACAAACCACACATGGATCAACCAGTGGTCATTGCATGTGTGTTCTTTTCCACAAAGAACATATGGACCCACTAGAGTCATTGCATGTGTGTTCTATCCACAAACCACACATGGATCAACTGGTGTCATTGCACGTGGGTTCTTTCCACAAACCAAATATGGATCAACCAGTGTCCTTGCATGTGTGTTCTTTCCACAAACCACACATGGACCAACCAGTGTCTTTGCAAGCGTGTTCTTTCCACAAACCACTTATGGATCCACCAGTGTTCACTGCATGTGTGTTCTTTCCACAAACCACTTATGGATCCACTAGTGTTCATTGCATGTGTGTTCTTTTCCACAAACCACTTATGGATCGTCCAGTGGTCATTGCATGTGTGTTCTTTTCACAAACCACATGTGGACCCACTAGAGCCATTACATGTGTGTTCTTATACTAAAACCAACACTAGACTCATTGCATGTGTGTTATTTTCACAAACCACACATGGATCCACCAGTGTCATTGCATGTGTGTTCTTTCCACAAACCACACATGGATCAACCAGTCTCATTGCATGTGTGTTCTTTCCACAAATCACATATGGACCCACTAGAGTCATTGCTTGTGTGTTCTTATACTAAAACCAGCACTATAGTCATTGCATGTGTGTTGTTTTCACAAACCACATATGGATCCACCATTGTTCACTTCATGTGTGTTCTTTCCACAAACTACTTAAGGATCCACCGTTGTTCATTGCATGTGTGTTCTTTTCGAGAAACCACTTATGGATCAACCAGTGGTCATTGCATGTGTGTTCTTTTCACAAACTACATGTGGACCCACTAGAGTCATTGCATGTGCGTTCTTATACTAAAACTAGAACTAGAGTCATTGCATGTGTGTTCTTTTTAGATACCACATATGGATCCACCAGTGTTCATTGCATGTGTGTTCTTTCCACAAACCACTTATGGATCCACCAGTTTTCATTGCATGTGTGTTCTTTTCCACAAACCACTTATGGATCAACCAGTGGTTATTGCATGTGTGTTCTTTTCACAAACTACATGTGGACCCACTAGAGTCATTGCATGTGTGTTCTTATACTAAAACTAGCACTAGAGTCATTGCATGTGTGTTCTTTCCACAAACCACACATGGTCATTGCATGTGTGTTATTTTCACAAACCACATATGGACCCACTAGAGTCATTGCATGTGTGTTCTTTCCACAAACCTCATATGGATCCACCAGTGTTCACTGCATGTGTGTTCTTTCCACAAACCACTTATGGATCCACCAGTGTTCACTGCATCTGTGTTCCTGACATGAACCATAAATGGATCCACCAGTTTGCACTGCATGTGTGTTCCTGACATGAACCACATATGGACCCAATAGAGTCATTGCATGTGTGTTGTTTTCACAAACCACATATGGATCCACCAGTGTTCACTGCATGTGTGTTCTTTCCACAAACCACACATGGATGCACCAGTGTCATTGCATGTGTGTTCTTTCCACAAACCACACATGGATCAACAAGTGTTCATTACATGTGTGTTCTTTTCCACAAACAACATATGGACCCACTAGAGTCATTGCATGTGTGTTCTATCCACAAACCACACATGGATCAACCGGTATCATTGCACGTGTGTTCTTTCCACAAACCACATATGGATCATCCAGTGTCATTGCATGTGTGTTCTTTCCACAAACCACACATGGATTAGCCGGTGTCTTTGCATGTGTTTTCTTTCCACAAACCACTTATGGATCGACCAGTGTAGATTGCATGTGTGTTCTTTTCCACAAACCACATATGGATCAACCAGTGTCATTGCACGTGTGTTCTTTCCACAAACCAGATATGGATCAACCAGTGTCATTGCATGTGTGTTCTTTCCACAAACCACAGATGGATCAACTAGTGTCTTTGCATGTGTGTTCTTTCCACAAACCACTCATGGATCCACCAGTGTAGATTGCATGTGTGTTCTTTTACACAAACCACATATGGATCAACGAGTGGTCATTGCATGTGTGTTGTAGGAGAGCCCTAACCTTTGGAGATCCCTAACCTTAGCCCCCCAATGGATCCACCGTTAGACCGAGTCTTCTAGAAGGCACGCCATAACACAGGTGTTCTCTTGACAATTGTTACATACCATTCGATTGGGGCGGTTGGACGATTGGGATGGTCTTCACTAGAGCGATCCTCGAGTAGGCTGTTCTGCGGCATGATTGGGCACGCTTGCTCTGGACAAACTGGCATGTTGCGAGTGTTACGACTCACGAGTTTAGTGGGCCATATCCTAGTCTCACGTCCCCGTTACTTCTCTTCCTCCCCGTACTTCTCTTCCTTCCCCTCGAAGCCACTTTCCCCACTTCACTTCCATCCTACCATAGCCGCAAGCCGACGACATCCGCCAATTCTCGGGTCGCTACCTTCATGCTAAGAAATCATTTTACAAGCTTTTGAACTTATCCTACATATTCCTGCTATTCGCCAATCTAACTGCTGATCTTTTTTCCGGTTTCTCGACGAACTTCAGATGTGGCAGATGCTGCAGCCCAAGAATCTGGAGATCCTCACACGCAACTTCGCAGCGACATTCCTGCTCGTGTGCTCCCACCCAGGATACTTTCTCCGTTACTCCTACCACGAGCTCCCGCTCCACGAGCTGACGTGCCCACACGGCATGTGCTCCTGCATGGAGCCGGGCTGGAACTACACTGGCCCGCCGGCAGAGCTCGTCGTCCACCTTGCAGAGGGGAACTTGATCGAATTGATTAGGATCTCGTATGGGAAAGCTCAACTTCTCCAAGAGCAGGTGTCGTTCACTGACTCGGCACGCCGCCTGCTAATTTTCTAGGGGGGATGGCTCTATTTTCTTCCTGACCATCACCGCAGGTGTTCTGGGAACCAGAGCCGAGCCCACCGTCGTGGGTGCCGTATGCGTCAGGTCGGTCTCGTGCGCCTGGCCCGTATACACGATGCGCATGTGGGCGAACACCCAGCCGCCATCGTCGGATAACATTCTTGTGCTAGCCGAGGCACCAAGTGTGAGATCCAGGCACATGGCTTAATATGATTGATAGGATACCCATATCAACAATTTGCAACTTCTTTTCCGGAAGCTCATTCGAAAAGAACTCTAAGGTTAAGCATGCTTGGCCTAGAGCAATTCTAGGATGGGTGACCGACCGGGAAGTGGGTAACCGGGTGCGCACGAGTGAAGACAAAGTGCGCAGAAAAGACTAGTGTTGGTCTGTGGGGCCAGTGTAGATATCCTATTAAGCTATCAGGAGTGACACCCCCGGGGCCCAGGAGTGGACGGGGTGTTACAAGTAGTATCAGAGCGGACCCTTGCGATTACACGGGTGTGTGCGGGTCAGTGGCGGGACATGTGGAGCATGGCGCGTGTGGCCCGGAGTGGACACAACATGGCACATGTGCCGGCACTGGACACACAGACGCGTGCCAAGAGGGAACGTTCCTAGGGTGTGCTTGATCGATGAGGGCATCGATCTTGTAAAGGGTGTGTGTATGTGAGATCCAGGCACATGGCTTAATAGGATTGATAGGATACCCATATCAACAAGTTGCAACTTCTTTTCCGGAAGCTCATTCGAAAAGAACTCTAAGGTGAAGCGTGCTTGGCCTAGAGCAATTCTAGGATGGATGACTGACCGGGAAGTGGGTAATCGGGTGCGCACGAGTGAGGACAAAGTGCCCAAAAAAGACTAGTGTTGGTCTGTGGGGCCAGTCTAGATATCCTATTAAGCTGTCAGGAGTGACACCCCCCGGGCCCAGGAGTGGACGGGGTGTTACACCGAGCTGCCCGACGCCGCAGGAGGTGGAGTATGTGGACCTATGGTTGATCCTATGCATGCCATATCAGTACCTTGTCGGTGCTGGACCAAACAGGCAGATGCATTTCTACATTTGTATCAAGAAGACCGATAGGGAAATGTAGTACTTGTGCTGTCATTACTGTTAGACTTAAGCGATGCTTCTCAGGTGCTTAGAGCATACATGTTGTGCGAATGTACCCCAGTTGTAGTTTTCAGTACTCCTTAATAATTCGACGAGTTATTATATTGGTCCAATCATCTTGCTATTGTCACGTTGCAAAGTCCGCTTGCTATGGACAGACCGGCAATACTATTTGCTCCCGCTCCCGGATGTCAGTGTCACGTGTTCCGAGGGCCCACCTGCCAGTGTCACGCCCCTCCTCTTCCTTCCCCTCGAAGCCACTATCCCAACTTCTCTTCCATCCTGCCACTCCCGTCTGATGGTTGTAATCTGATTTTCGTTGGAATGTTTACATGTAATCTACATTGATAATGCAACATGCAAATGGCACAGACACAATTTCTAAAGTGGAAGCACTCACACGCTGCTATTGCACATATTTGTCAATATAGCTCGACAAACCCATTGCAATAATTGTACTCACATTAAACACAACCGAAATTGCAAACATCCTAAACAACATCTAAACCCACATCACACCGCTTTCGTCGGAGTCCACCTCGATTGGTGACACCGCGGTGCCCTTTCCAGCGACATCCACTCCCGCCCGTGGCTTGCCCTTCGCCAAGGAGGCAACAATGGCGTTCTGCACAGCTTCGTCCCCGTCGTCCTCCACATCAGAATCGACAATGACGAAGGTGACGGGGTTGGCATGGACCGAGCTCCGTCACGCCTGGCGCCTCCTGCTCAAGCTCGACGCCGCATCAGTCCTTCTACAGGTATGAGGGGCCGAGCTTGCATACGTAGCATCATCGCTCCTCTCAAGAAACAATGGCCATTTGATACTATGACGGTAGGATCTTGGGGTGGATCCGCCACGGCGAGCCCTACCGGAAGCGGTGGAGCAGATGGATCTGCCGGCGCGAGCCATGACAAGTTCTTAGCAGGGAGTAAGATTGTGGGCCAGGCGTGTATGGTTCCTAAGCAAGGCCTCGCAGTGATATATGTACGCGGGCAAGGTGCCAAAAAATTTCATCCAATGCGCGCGAGAGGGCTTTTGAACCACGAAGGCACGAGGTTTGGTTGACAAGTACACACGCTAGGTCCCCCACCCGTCAGCCGAATGTGGACGGTAGGATTCTGCCCTAGTTATTAAGTAGGGATAAATCATGCTTCACCACTACCCTGACATCCAAAAGCTCCTCTTTCCTCTGCCCTCGCTCCCCTCGCTCATGGCTCGCAGCTCGTGCAGTTCGTCTCGGGTGGAATTAGGGTAGGCTCAACGCCATCAGGCGGGTGCCCCCATCAGGTACCGAAGGGCGCCCTATGATTACTACCCCGATATGCTGTGTTTGTGCGGTGAGACGATGCCGAGATGGATTTCATGGACCGATGAAAATACTGCAGGAAAATTCAACAACTACAACATCAGAGCGGTGAGTTCTTACTATAGGTACAATGGTAACCCGGATCCAGAAATCGTAATGTAATTCTTTTTTTTGTTTACCTCGATCTACTACGCAGGAAGGGAGGGGGACTGGCGGTGACAAGTTTGTGTGGATCGAAAAGCCACTGACAGGTTTTCATAGAGAGCTTGTTCAGGATCTGCGTGATGTTGTGTGGGACAAGAAAGAGGAGATTCATGCGATGGAGCGAGAGATCCGGGAGCTTCGCCAGGTGCAGGGGAGGCAGGGGCAGGGAGGTGGTGAGACAGACGGGCTCAAGATTAGGCCAGATAGTGGAAACAATTTCCTCATTATCTAGGCATTATCTGTTGCATTTGCAGTTTATGTTGCCATGTCGTTATCCAGCAGCTGAAATAAGTTGCTCCTTTGTGGAGTGTAGCAGCCAGCTTAAGAAATTGTTTTTCAGGCCAGAAACTTATCTTAAGTGTAATGCCAATAGAAGTGATTTATTAAGCGCCTATAAATAATTCATGTATGTGCCACTAACACCCATCGATTTTGGAGAGGATTTAACCGCTCAGCTATCGCGATTGTTCACATAGTAGTGACACAGTCACAATTTTGGATTCAACTAGTGGCCTCGGCCGTTTCCAATCCTAAAGTCGCGATACATTTTACTCCGAGTACGGGAGGCAGATTGTTTCGCCCGACAACTTCCACGCACATAGCTCCAGAGTTTAACCGAACTACATATATAGATTCAAGTTCAATACATCATTAGGCTACTACACTGCTAGCCCTCTTTCTCTGCTTGGGTGCCCACTTTCTTCCTCTTTCCTTCACGTCCACTGGCTTCTTCATCTCCTGCCTTCTTCCTCTTCCTGGGTGCCAATTTTCTTACCTTCACGTACCCTGCATCTCCGGGCCAAGGGAAGTCAGGCCAATCTGCCCCAGAATCTTGTCCAGCATCATCACTCTACTCATTTTGGTTTTATTCCCGCAGCAAAATCACTGAGTCGACTGTCTTGTTTCTTACCTTGCGCTTCCTGTAAAAAAAACAGTACATGGATTACTACCTTATATCTACAGACTATAAGCAATTTTTTGTGTGAATGTACCATCTCATACCTAGGTTTGGGAGCATTAAGGGGACATCCAGCTGCTCTATGGCCTATAAGATGGCAGGTCTTGCATCTGTTTTTGCCCTTCTTTGTAGCATAGAAAGTTGAACCCTTCTTCTCGAGAAAATTCTTAAACCTATTCACCTGGGGTCTTCCTCTGCCCCTTTTTGTAACTGGCTGGCAAAGCTAGAAAGACAGTTGGACTTGAGGCCACTGAGATGGGTTTGTACATGGCTCTACGGATCCAGCGTACACAGCTCTGAACTTTTCCATAGAGTAGTAGTCTGACAAATAATGATCCAAATGTGGTAGAGTTCTTTCTTCACCAAGAAGGCCAAGGCATGGTCGCAAGGTTTCCCGGTATGCTACCACTCTAAGCAGGTGCATTCTCGCAGCTGGATGTTCACAACATCCATTTTTCCACTCTTGGACATATCGACCACCTCACAACTTCTGTTGGTTGACGGGAGAACCTTAGGATGAGCAAGTCCTCGGCTTCTCTTGTGCAGTTGCTGTACAACTGGCGGTAGCATATGTCCTCTAAGTCTCCTACCGATCTCTCTCCTTATATTTAACAGTTTCATGATCATACCACGTATGTTGTCCATCAAGATATGAATAGGACGCACTTTTATGTCCTTCACCCAGTTATTCAGGCATTCTACAAGGTTGTTGTTTATGTAATCAACTTTGATGTCAGGGTTGAATTGACTCCTCTTCCATAGCTGCGAATGATGGATGGCTAAGTACTCTAGAAGTTCAGGGGCTCCGGCAAAAATCTTGCTCATGAAATATTCGCTCCTACTAGGTTTGTAAACTCTAGCAGCAGGAAACATGTAACGAAATAAGCTGCCTGCGTAGTGTGAGTACAAATTGAGCATCATATGGGCATGGCATTCTCTACCTTCAGCTCGCAGGAACACCTCCTTCACTGCATTCATCAGCCCTTTGTATGCATCCGTGGATATAGCCAATGGATCCATGTGGCCTATTGATCTCCTGAGCTGCCTCATAAACCAGACCCAGTTTTCCTCCGTTTCTGTTTCAAACAGCCCGAATGCCACTAGGAACATCCAGCTGTGACCATCAAGTGTTGTGGCAGATGACAGGCAGCCTTTCCATTTGCCAGTTAGGATAGTGCTGTCTACAATCAGATACGGCCTACAGCCGTCCTTGAATCCCTGGATGCAAGGTTTAAGCGCCATGAAAAATCTTTTGAAATATATTTTACCACCTTCTAATTCGGTGTCAATCTCCACAAAACTCCCTGGACACCTAGCTTGTACCTCCGCCTTGAAGTTGTACAACATCCTGAAGCTATTGGTCCAATCCCCATGCAAGACCCCTAGAGCTTTCTCTTTACCTTTCCAAACCATGTAATAAAGAAGGACAATGTTGTATTTAGAACCGAGGCTAGTCTGAATATTCTTCGTGGTCTCCTTCGGGTTATCCTTTAGTATGGACATAGATTGCATAGCCACCCACTCCGTATCAGCCATTGCGGATTTTATTTTGCTGCCTATCGGACACATGTGTGGAGGGCCCATTTTGATCACCTGCAACACAGATTCATTTAAAAGATAAGCGGAGTCGACTAGTTGCCAGAAAGATATCACACATCAGTTGTAGTTATAGAGTGAAAAGAGAGAGAGCGAGAGTTCTAATGGTTTGCGGCATTCATTGCCCCAGTACCCTAATTGCATTCGATGCAGGTAAGGCTCTTGCTGTGATCCTCCATGGACAATGTACCTCGGCCGGTCCATTAATCCACGTTAACTTGCAAACGGCCTCATACCTCTTGGCACTGTTCTTTAGTCGATAAACGTCGAACTCCCCCTTCATACAAAAATGCCGGAACGACATCTGGAATTCATGCATGCTCCTGAACTCGGTGCCGACCGAAATTATAGGATACTCATGGTCATGTTTCATTTCTTCTACTTCAACACCCAAATCATCGATTGGAATACTAGCCTCATCGTTAAGTTCCTCGTCTATTTCATCATCACTAGATTCGTGATCCTCTATAGTGCCTTCTTCTTCATCTAATTCAGAATCTTCACTATCGTATCTAATGCCTAGTACACTACAAGGATTTGGCTATATATGACCCTCTATTTTCGTCACAGAATCGTCACAATAGTCCGTTTATGACGATTTTATGACGATTTTGAGATCGCCGAAAGCTGGGCGTTGCTAACGAACTATAACGACGATTTCAGCGAAATCGTCATAACCGTCTATGACCATATTGGATCGTCATAACCGTTATGACGATCCAATATCGTCACGCGCAAATTGGTCTAGCCAGGTCAGATCCTACGTGGCCAATCCAACGTGGCAAGAGATCAGCCCGGTCCATTTCATCCATTTATATGGGCCAAGCCTAGCAATTCAACCCATTTATGTTTTTTTCCTTGCTAGTTCTATAAGCTACACGGGCCATACCAAACATTCCAGCCTTTTTATTTTATATATGGGCCGTAGCCCATTTAAAATCCATTTTAATTCAAATTCTGCCTTTTGGACCTGGTTCCACTTTTCACATAGATCCCACTTGTCACGTTAAGCTCAAAAATATCCACACATGTAAGAAGGGTCCAAAATGACATATTAATTTCCGTCATGGGTTTCTGTTCACAAACTTTGAGATCACATACATAATCAGTATCTAAGATATATCAAAGAGAACACATGTAACTATTTAAAACAACTGCTGAAATTAGGCTATTACAATTTTACAGTCTAGGAAACCCAAATATGCCTAAGTATTACAAGATATTAGTCTACTCTTTGATCTGTAGTACAACTGCTGAAATTAGGCTACTCTTTGATGGATTCTCTTCATAGCTTCACTGACTTCATGTTTCTTCGGCTAGAACTCCTGTAAACAAGAAACAGCTACGCTTTTAGTCTCCATGAAAGACATAATTTAAATAGAACAAATCAATCTGGCAACCAATTGCAAACAAGTATATTTCAGTATTTTCTTATAAAATTACCATAGTAGCTAGCAACGGAAGAATTAACAAATCAAGAAGCAGTTATAAGTCGATCCTGAAGCATGAGGGTTGGATAACAAAAATAGCTATAATAGAAACATTAATTTGGAGGAAAAAACTAAGTAAATACATTAGTAAAAGTAGCATAAGACTCATGAAGTAATGAATTCAGAAGATATGGTATGCATTCTAAGGAACAAAACAAAAACATGCATGATTATTTTACATTTTGAATCATACACTTGATTAGCTAGATATATGTATGACAAGGCTCGCTTGAAGCGAATGTCCAAAAAAAGGCTTCCTTGAAGCGAGATTATGAGGGTTCTGTTATGAAAACATTAATCAGGACCATACACGTGCTTAGAAGTAAAAGGTCATCATTCCATCACAACACATATGCATCGGGAAAAATAACAGGAGATAGTTATCTAGGTGATGGCTTAGTTAACAAATATGATAAAACTGGAAGCTAATCAAACGATCAGCGCACAAAGTTTCGAAGTAGAACTGTACAAGCAGAAGCCTGTTATCACAATTGCAGAGTCACCCATACATTTGGTTCTGAAAAGGACAATCCCAACCTCGTCGCTCCTATTATGAACCACAAATCAACAGACACTAGCATTAGAATTGGGGAATCGACATAGTTCCCATAGCAAGTGGATTGCCTTCTTATGCACGAGGGTGGAGAAAACATTCTCGACCCCTCTTGCAGCGCCGCGTGCATCGACAGCCCAACATCCAGCAGCCGAACCAGCCCTTCCTACAACACGGCAAGTAGCAAGGAGAAGCCATCACTATATGCAAGCGTAGTGCACTGCCATGTGTGCAGCTGTGAAATTGATGTATCTGTCCGCACATTGGCAACCAATTACAATCAACACTGGACATAATAAAAACAACTCTAACAGACAATGTGCCATGTAAAAAGAGCACCGTTTGAGGGGATATAATAGCCATATAAGATTGAAAAGAGTATGGTGCAAGAAGAAGAAAAAGGGTACCTTTCTAGTGGTTAAGATATATATAGCATGTAGCAAAACATCCTTATTCCTTCAGTGTCTTATTTATTTATTATGTAACAAATAATTTATCAAACAACCTTATAAGTAATAGTCCACGATCCTAAGTAGCAGGCATGTTCACTTCACATATTCACTGGGAGATTCTACATGAATACAACTCTCTTTTGGTTTCTTCTTAACAGGCATGTTCTACATGCAACCAAACAAAAATCAGACAATTCTTTACCATGATTGCATATATAATAACTACCTGAATATTATTTTACAAAATAGTTTCATATAGCTCATAGGCAAGCATGCCAATGGATCAAATATTTAAGTATAACTGTGTGTGCTAATCTACCAGAAAATAAAATTTCATGCAGGGCATACCCTAATCTCACGGTACCCATGAGAGCACAAAACAAATCTCAACTGAGTACTGATGTAATTACACTCTTGTACCATGGAAGCATGTAACTACTTAAAACACTGAATTTCCTATATACTATCGCTTAAACCATAGGATGGATACACAGATCAATCAATAAAAGAAATTTCTAAACAAAAGTCAATTCAGCAACTAATCAAGCGTCTAGACTCTAGAGAGTAACCCAATTTCTGGTCAATGGATTGAAAATAAAGAAGACATGAAGCCCAACCGAACCTGTGCTTGTTCTCAGTCAAGGCGATGCCGTCCCTGCGCAACTTCTTGGTTGACATGGACGAACGCTTCTCCCCACCGTGTCCTCCCCCTCCTCCGCATCCACCCTTCTTCCCGCTCCCGCTCCCGCAGCAGCTAGAGCCCCCATCCTCGGGGCCGCTGTCAGGGAGCCCCAGCGCTGCAGCGCCTCATCTCCACCCTCGCGTATAGGGATAACTGCAGAAAAGATAACTCAGAGAGAGAAACGGAAAGAGGGATATGGGAGAAGGGAGAGAGATCTAGAGTTAGTCCTGGTGCGAAGTGGCCAGATCAGGCCCTGACGAGCATCCTTCAGATGCGGGTGGCGGCGGCACCTTGGCAACATCGCGTAGGCTGTAGAAGGGGATGAGTGTGCGACTCGCACAATGCGAGAGGTGGAGGAGCTCGATGGAGAGTCGAGGGAGCAGCTGGAGAGGCGGCGGCGCAAGAGGATCGGGCAGGCTATCGATGGAACACGTCATTGAACGGGGGTGGGTGGGGGTTGCGGCGGCGCTGATTGGATCTGGGAAGGCAGAGGCGGGCACCGTCAGCTAGAGTTTGGAGGTGGAGGTGGTGGCGGCGGCGGCGTAGGAGGGGGAGGGGCGGTAGGGTTTGGAGGCAAGGGAAGTGGGGATCTGCTGCGAGGTGGGCATCGAAACAGCAGGAGGTGAGCATCGGAGCGGCAGGAGGGCAGCACGAGGGATGTAACTCCAAAGAAGATGGGGATCTGCTGCGAGGTGGTGGCGGCGGTGGAGGGGAGGAGAGGCCTAGGGTTTCTGTGATCTGTGGATATGGAGGGAGGTAGGGTTTTGTTTTTTTGAGGGAGGAGGGAGGTAGGTGGTTGCACGGGGCTGGGGAGTGGGGACTTGGTGATGCAGCGGGCGGTGGCATGTGTGTTTCTTCACTGAGAGACTAACCCGTTGGATGGGCAGTGAACGGTTCAGATCAAACAAGAATAGACGATGTGTGGGAGGTGATTTGCTCTGATTTGATTGGTTGTAGACTATTTTCCATTTTCTAAGTGCCAAAAAGAGGGCTTGGGATAGTTATGGCCAGAATCACGCTATAGTTTATGATAATGTGCCCATATTGTGCACCCATATGTATCGTGGAATGACGAACAATGTTGCAGGAGGAAGTTTTCCATTCCGTTGCAAAAAAACATTTTTCATTTTTCGAGCACAAAAAACAGGTCGTTTTGTGAAGCAACCACCAAATGAAAGTTTCAAAATGCTATCATCCCATTTTCCAAAAATAATAGGACACCCTACATGGAAAAATGTCCCAACTGGGGTATCTCAAACTTTTCCGTCCACCCTGGCGAAAAAGACAAATTCCTGCCGAATCGGTAGGAAGTGGGTCCAATTTGAACTACATGTACATGATCTGATGCCCATTATTTTAAAAAAAATGATTTTTAGACTCATAATATCATGTTTCTTCAGAGATCCAATGCAAGTTTCGTGAGGCTCAGCCCGAGCTAAGAACCTTCGTGCCCGCCGTTTTGACCATAGTTTGAAACAGGCATAAAAAATTAAAAACAGTCCGATTAATGTAAATCCTCTGCGTGGTGTCTTATTATGTGACGTAGTTGCAAGTAAAAATACCAAACTTGGTAAATTGCAAGTGTATCAAACAAACCTTCTAAAAATGACCTATCATGTCTGAGGTTTCATGGCTTTCGGGCCAAACGACCAATGTTATGGCTAGAATCATGGTATAGTTTGTGATAATGTGCCCATATTGTGCACCCATATGTATCGTGAGATGGCGAACAATGTTCTAGGAGGAAGTTTTCCTTTTCTTCACACGGAAATACCATTTTCCATTTTCTGAGCGCAAAAGACGGGACATTTTGTGAAGCAACCACCAAATGAAAGTTTCAAAATGCTACCATCCCATTTTTCAAAAATAATAGGACATCTTACATGGACAAATGTCCCAACCGGGGTATCTCAAACCTTTCTGTCCACCCCTGGTGAAAAAGACAAATTCCTGCTGAATCGGTAGGAAGTGGGTCCGATTTGAACTACAGGTACATGACCTAATGCCCATTATTTAAAAAAATGATTTTTAGACTCACAACATCATGTTTCTTCAGAGATCTGATGCAATTTTAGCGAGGCTCAGTCCCGACCTAAGAACCTTCATGCCCGCCATTTTGACCATAGTTTGAAACAGGCATAAAAAATTAAAAAACGGTCCGTTCAATGCAAATCCTTCACGTGGTGTCTTATTATGTGACATAGATGTAAGGAAAAATACCAAACTTGGTATATTGCAAGTGTCTCGAAAAAACCTTCTCAGAAATGACCTATCATGTTCGAGGTTTCATGGCTTTCGGGCCAAATGACCAATGTTATGGCTAGAATCATGGCATAGTTTGTGATAATGTGCCCATATTGTGCACCCATAGGTATCGTGGGATGACGAACAATGTTGCAGGAGGAAGTTTTCCATTTCGTCGCACAAAAAAAACCATTTTCCATTTTCTAAGCGCAAAAAACGGGTCGTTTTGTGAAGCAACGACCAAATAAAAGTTTCAAAATGCTACCATCCTATTTTCCAAAAATAATAGGACACCTTACATGGACAAATGTCGCAACCGGGGTATCTCAAACCTTTCCGTCCACCCCTGGCGAAAAAGACAAATTCCTACTGAATCGGCAAGAAGTGGGTCCGATTTGAACTACAGGTATATGATCTGATGCCCATTATTTTTTGAAAAAATGATTTTTAGACTCACAATATCATGTTTCTTCAGAGATACGATGCAAGTTTAGCGAGGCTCAGCCCCGACCTAAGAACCTTCATTCCCGCCGTTTTGACCATAGTTTGAAACGGGCATAAAAAATTAAAACATGGTCCGTTCAATGCAAATCCTTGGTGTGGTGTCTTATTATGTGACATAGTTGCAAGGAAAAATACCAAACTTGGTATATTGCGAGTGTCTCGAAAAAACCTTCTCAGAAATGACCTATCATGTTCGAGGTTTCATGCTTTCGGGCCAAACGACCAATGTTATGGCTATAATCACGGCATAGTTTGTGATAATGTGCACATATTGTGTACCCATAGGTATCGTGGGATGGAGAACAATGTTGCAGGAGGAAGTTTTCCATTTCGTCGCACAAAAAAACTATTTTCAATTTTCTGAGCGCAAAAAACAGATCGTTTTGTGAAGCAACCACCAAATGAAAGTTTCAAAATGCTACCATCCCATTTTCCAAAAATAATAGGACACCTTACATGGACAAATGTCCCAACCTGGGTATCTCAAACCTTTTCGTCCACCCATGGCGAAAAAGACAAATTCCTACCTAATCGGTAGGAAGTGGGTCCGATTTGAACTACAGGTACATTATCTGATGCCCATGATTTTTCGAAAAAATCATTTTTAGACTTGTAGTATGCTATTTCTTCAGAGATCCAATGCAAGTTTAGCAAGGCTCAGCTCCTAGCTAAGAACCTTCAAAACCCTAGTTTCAAAATTATATTTTGAATTATGACATTGTCCCTACTATGGACAAACATGGTATTAGTAGACAATTTAAAGTAATCATACTATTCATAATTAACATCCTAGTATGATATAATGAAATTTATAAAAATTTAGGGACAAAAATCAATTATTTTGGAGTTCTTATGAGAAAGATACACAAGAATTATGAAAACACAAAAAGAAAAACAAAAAAAGGTAACCGGACCTAATCTACTGCCCCCAAGGTCAAAGGCCGGCCAAATATACCTTCCCAGCGAGGCCCATTAGGGGGAACCTGGCCGCCAGGCCCAGTTTCGATCGCGAGTAATAGTAAAATTGATTGAGCGCGGCTATGGGACAACTAAGTTGTGTTGGTCTGGTGGTTAGCTGGCTTTTATCTATGGGGAGGTCTCCGGTTTGAGTCCCCTGTAGCCCCCTTTTTGCTTATTATTCCCGCGCCTCTTGAGATGGCCTAAACCCAGCCTAGTGTGTGCAAGGCTAAGGCCCGCCCATCGCGACCCATCTCGCTTCCTACCGAGGCCTAGTCGAGTAATAAATCGAGCCAGCCCAACAGATGAATTAAGTATATAAGGCCGCGAGATGTTTATACAACAAGTAAGGTTCCTTAGTCTGGTGGTAAGGGGTGTGCTACTCTGGGTGGAGGTCGTGGGTTCGACTCCTAGGGAGTCTTATTTTTTGGAATAACCGAAATAACTCTATGCGGGTCCCATATGTCAGTTCGATGTGGTAGATTAAATCATGTAGATTTAAACAGTGCCACATAAGGTCATATTGACACATGTATATGACACGCAGTCAAAAGATGACACATAGACATAACACATAGGCTCAACTGGTGATGTGGCTGAGTACCTATTTCATCTTATCCTAATTTGAACGCTATGACAATTTTAAATCGTCGTAGTGAGCTACAAATAACGTCTTAGGCTATATCTGCTAGGTTATGACGATTTCAGCTAATGAAACTATGACATTTCTGAACAAAATCGTCGTAAATTTCTAAGGTTTTGAACCTCTAAAATGTCTTACGACCAACTGGTGCGAAATCGTCATAACTCTATCACGATTTTGTTCACGGTCACTATTAGAAGGTCATATAATAACACATTCCTTGTAGTGGTACTGCACACATCATATTGACTCCCATGGGTGGGGCTGCACCATCGTCTCCACCTGGATGGCAGGAACATTGCCCCAATCCACCTCACCGGCAACTCTGTTTTCTCCAAGACACTCGGTTGGTTCTGCTGCAACCACATGGGGTGGTCTTATGTTTGCACGCATCCCAGGTACTTCAGTGGACAAACAGCAGTCAGAATCAATTTCATCTTGAGTGTACAGAACCCTCTTGCTCTTCCCGCATACATCCTCCTTCCTGATGTAATCTTTCCTGATGGTATCAGTAGGGCTTGACATCCGCGTTCCATTCCCCATCGAACTAGGCTTTTTACTGCCGCTCTTGGATGTGATCTCCTTACTGCCTCCCCTCACGGGTGTTCGCTCTAGGGTGCTGACATTATTGCCTGACCTCTGCGGCGTGTTCTTCTTCGAATTACCCCTTTTGCTACTACTATTTGGCGTGTTCTCCTTCGTGCTGGCATTATTGCCTGACCCCAGCGGTGTGTTCTGCTCCAAATTAGCCCTATTGCTGCTACTATTGGGTGTATTCTCCTTCATGCTAGCATTATTGCCTGACCTCAGCGGCGTTTTCCGCTCCAAATTAGCCCTTTTGCTGCTACTATTGGGCGTGTTCTCCTTCATGCTGGCATAATTCCTTGACAGCGGCGTGTTCTGCTCCAAATTAGTATTTTTTTCTGCTCCCACTGGGTGTGGTACCCTCTGTGCTGGCCATCTTCGCCTCTTTGCTACCACTCCTGGGAGTGTTCACCACCGTGCTAGCCCTCTTAGCGTTTTTGCTGCTACCATTCGGTGTGGCATTTTGACTGGATCTCAGGGGTGTACTCTGCGGCGTGGTGCCTTTTGTCGTGTGGCTCTTGGGCGTCCTCTTCTCTAGCGTGGTCTCCTTAGTGACGTTCTTCTTCGGGGTGCCCTTTCTGGGGATGCTCTTCCTGCTCCTCTTTATGACGCTCCTCTGTAAGACTCTCCTCTGTTCGAAGCTACCCTCAGTCGCACCAGCCCCAGTGATGACATGGATCAGGTCACGCATGCCTTCTAAAAGTCCATCATATCTATTGTCGAGTTCCAATTCCTCTCCAACCGTGAGCACTACCAAGTGGAAGTAAACTTCACCTCTATAATGTTTCCTTGTAAACGGTACGACTAAATCCCTGGTATCTTTCACTTCGATAGCCTTTTTTCTCATGTAACCATAATATAACAAATGTGCTTCCTGATAGGACCCGCATAGCACCTTCACACGTAATGATGGCATCAGGTCAGATAACTCTACCACTTCAGGATCGTATCTGCCAAGGATTACATCAAACTTGTCATAGAATTTTTTTGTGCCATCATCTAATTTTGCAGTATAATCCACGACACCGATACAAGCGATTACTTTGCCATCATCAGGTTCTTCATGATAGAAACCTCTGAGAGGTTCGAGAGATGGAGCGGCACCATCAGACCCAGCCCCAATGCCACCGCTGCCATCACTAGCGTCATCGTTAGCTAGATCAACCTCAGTGGAAGTACCAGGACCAGGAGCAAGGCGAGGGCCCTTAGAAGCGGGAGCTACATTACATGGTGGACAGGCAGGGCCCCTTCTAACGGCAGCCACAATAGGATCAGCTGCTGCCATGCCACATCGACGATCAGGAGAAGTTCCCACAACATCAGTGTTTCGAGTGCTAGCAGAGTCCAAACCATGAGCTGGCTCCAGACTAGCAGCTCGCTGAACCCGAGCACGGGTTCGAGGAGGAGACAAGGCATCGGTCTTCGCAACAATAGTGGGGCAGCCTCCGGAAGCCTTAGTTTGCTCAACAGCGGCAGGGATTGGGTCAAGAGCGTCCGGATCAACAACAACACGAGGACAACTAGTACCAGCAGATTCCAGAGCACGGGTTCGCACAACTTGATGGTTTCGAGGAGGAGCAGCACACAAGGCGGCGGTCTTGGCAACAACATTGGGGCAGACAGCGGCATGGATTGGGTGAGCAGCAGCCGCGGCAACACGGGCACGGGGCCGGGGACGACCAGTACCAGTAGATTCCAGAGTAGAGTTTTCCACAACGGCAATACATGGACTCCCTGACAGAAGCATGTCGCGGACGAGGAACCACATTTTGCTCAACAACAACAGGGGTTCGAGTTAGACCTCCCTGTCCAATAATAGCTAGCACTAGTAGAGAATTGCTTATCAGTGGAGCATCTTTTTTACTACCAATGGCGCATATGGGATGCGCCACTAGTGTTGCGCCATTAGTAATTATTTATCAATGGCGCATATCAAATATGTGCCATTGATAGTGGGACAACCAGTGGCGCACCTTAGATATGCGCCATTGATATTTTACGAGTGGCACATATAGCCAAATATGCCACTGGTACTAGATGCACCACTGGATGAATAAAATATGCGCCACTGATGTTTCGTACAGGTATACACAGTACAGGGCTCTCAGGTATTTATACAGTTACATATACAGGTACATATACAGGTATTTATATAGCTACACAATAGTGTAAAAACAGAGATTATAAATACCAATAGAATTATACATCATCACATCAATTAGAACCAGACATAGTGACAAGTGCCTGAATATTATACAAGTCTAGAAAAAATTGATCTCATCTTCTCATACATTACACATTACAACTAGTTGATCATCATGATTATTAGCCAAGTCCTAAACTACTAAAGGACCGAGTAGAGTACAACCGCAATGGCGGTGATGAGCAAGACGGGGAGCATGATCATCAAGGTCTTCATCTGGTTCCTGTCTCTCTGCTCTCCAAGGAGGTGGTTCCTCCACCTAGCTTCAGCCCGCTCTCTCATCGGGTACCCTTTGTATCTGTTGCCACTGAACTTGTTCACTTGCTTATGACAATCCTCCCACTCATCGTAGACTCCTGGGACCCTCCCTCTGAACACCACGTAGGACGACATCTCTATACACAAGGCATATAAATACTATATCATGCAACAGAAAGAGTTTAAAGGTTCATCACATGCATCTCCACAAAAAAGAAGGTTTCGATATAAGGCAAGCTATTAAGTTTCATACATATGGTAATAAGTAAACGAAGTCCAACAACGACCGTTTTGAGCTAAGGCAAGTTAAAGTTTATGACACACACACAAGATACACAAACCGGCTGAGCGCTAGCTAGCTAGGAACACTACATCATGAAGACTTTGTTTTACACAACGCCGGGAACGGTTTGTAGCCGTCTTTCATTGTCCATGTCCTAGGGTCACCCTACGCCTCGAGCCGTGCTTCGATCTCGCGCTTACTGAATGCTCTTTTGCAGGATAAGTCCCCCCTGTGATGACATCTTCTTGCACGATGGTCGCAATCTGAGTCTGGATGCGTAAGAAGTCATCCTTAAGTTCATCATTGTCCATTCTTGCCTCAGCTTCGGCCCATGCTCGGAGACTAGATGGAAACGTAATGATGTGTGCATCTCGGACGATCGCCCGCAGGTCATGGAGGGCATAGTAGGCCTCCTTGACACTGTTATCCGGCTGCTTGACGCAGACGAACTTCATTACGTGTTTGAACATGTGTCTGCCATCCCTGAAATTTTCCGCCCCTTCTTGAATTTTCCTCCATTTTCGGCATATACCTCGAGAGCATCATCTAGAAGACTCCTTATGTTGGTGTAGTCTTTCTTCTTTTGCTCGCTCCCCGAGTCCAAGTACGTGGCTAGCGAATAACTCAGGTGAATGGGGATCAGTGTGTAGTATTTGTCTCTACGCAAAACAATTGAAACGAAACAATGTTGGAAAAAGAGCAACCGAAAACTAAGAAAGGACAAGTTACGGTGGCGAGCGAGTGTGTGCACTTACTCGGGGAAGAAAGGAAAAATAAGCTCTTTGCCACTCTTGTTGTCCACCATGAAATTTTGGAGGTAGTTCCTTGCGCTGGCCCGGGTCACTGGATTCACCAACTAGCTATCACCCATGAAGTAGGGGTCCACTATCGCGACGCCAGGGGTATTCTCTCTATTGACCTTCATCGCCCGATGGAGCGCGTATAGGGGGACCAAGTTATAGTTCATCCGCTTGCCATGGAAAAGCTTGAAGATGTCCTCATACGATATGAAGAAGATATCCGCGGGGGCATTATCGACGAAGCCCACGCCTGTTGGAACATTGACCGTGAAAACAGGGTACGATGGATTTGCTTCTTTAAGAAGGCACTCCTCTAGATATAGAATACCATGCTGTAGGTTAGCCATCGCTCCACTTGCATTTTTGATCAGCTCCTCACTCAGAATCGGTTGACCACCTATGTGAACCCTGGTCAAGGTGCCCTCAGGGGGCTATGTTAACGGGTCGTCCTGAGCCCGGGGCCTCTTCGGACCCGGCTGGCTCAAAGACTGCTTATTATTCTTCTTGGTTCTCTTGCGATGCTTCTTTGTCTCGACATTAGCAGCCATCTGCTCATCTGCCACCTTATGGAGTGTGGTGGGGCTTAAAATGATTCCCTGGGTGCCTTTATAAGGACCAGCTGCACCAGCATCCGGAGGCGTCTCCTCTAGGGTACCATGGAAGTCTAGACGCGTGCATGTTCTGGTACGAGCATTTGGGTCATCGGCAACGCGGCAGGGCTCGTCCATGTTTGGCATGAACAAAGAATCCGTGACGCTAGTGTTGATCCAATTATCTGGGTTGTCATCATCATCATCATCATCATCGTTAATGTTGTCCCTAGGTGCATCCTTGGGCGGTGGCGTCGCAACGGCAGCCTTGCCATGTGGAGGTGGCAGTGCGGCGACAGCCTTGCCATGTGGAGGCGGCGGCGCGGCGGCGGCCTTGACATGTGGAGGCAACGGTGCAGCGGCGGCCAACAATTGCTGGTGACGAGAGGTGGTGGCGATGACTGGTTGTTGTGGCCACCGCGACAAGGGCAGATTTGGCCGCTGAGTTACTTGTTGTTCCTTCACAAGCCGAATCTAGGTCTTTGGCCATGTCAAGACCCAGCCACAGCAACCTTGAAGGTTCTTATGATCATCAGCGCCTCGAGGTTGGTTGGGGGGTCCATGTCTTTGCACCCCGGCAACACCCGAGCCAGCCGGGCCTTGAACACGTCATCCTCCATCGACTTGTGGTGCATCATGTGGCTATTTGGTTGAATAATTGAGCCCTTGCTAACATCCTTTAGATCGCCGTCCACGTAATGCAAGAGCATGCAAGGAGTGTCCTGCGGAAGAACAAGCATTGTGAGATGGCGCTAGCTAGTCATCAAAGGAAAAGGAGATGAAATGTTATCAACATGCATGTGTTGGCCGACATCATTACCTTGGAGATGGCGTTGAGCTCGGCTAATGTCGAGACACCGGTATCATCCTCCCGCTGAGATGCCTTACGAAGCACCGTCGGTTGCCCCTTAGTTTTGGCGGGAGGGGGCATCGCTGTGACCTGCGGCTCTGTGTTGGCGCCGGCGGGAGGTGTCACCAGAGCGACCTCCGGCTGCGAGTTGGTGTTGGCACCGGCGGGAGGAGGCACCGGAGCGACCAGGTCCATCTCGACGTTGGCGGACTCGGGCGTCACCACGTTTGGCGACACGTGCTGAATCGAGTTGCTGCCGGAGAGGCTGGGCACCACGAGCGGCCATCGTCGACCTGCCGCATTCCAAGCAGCGATCCCCTCCCACAACTCATTGGGAAACATCTCGTGGATCTTCTCTTGCACTTTCTCGTCGATCAGCCTCGGCATCTGTTGCATCTGCTCCCGGAGGACTTCAACCTCATGTTTTTCACTTGCCGCCGCCTCGGCCTTCCTCTCTTTCTTTGCCTGTGGGTCCTCTTTCCTAAAGTCGCCAACCTTTTCGTATGTACCATAGCCGGACACACGGCCAAATGAAGTCGGTGGCATGGACTTGGCCCTCCCCTTGAACACGTTTGTCACCCTGTTGAAGGGCATGTCCCACCGCGGGTCCGCCGTCGACCCCTAGGACGAGCTCGCACTTGACACACAAGACTTTTCTTCGGATCTCTGAAGACAAGGAAAGTGACCCCATTTAGAAATTCGGCTTCATTACTTAATTAGAAACACAGATGTACTCCGAGATAAATTCCTTACCAGCCTTTTCTGGAACTTCCTCACATCGTCGTCGTCGATAACGAATTCCTTGAGTTCGGGGTGGAGATAGTAGCGGGCGCGGACAAAGTACATCACCTGCTCGTCCGTGAATTTGTGCCACGGGTTATCTTTCCCTAGACAGGCATACTCGGCGTCCTCCTTTGCCCGAACGGCCTTTTTTCCTCGGTAACCGCCGCTTCCGCAACGTTGGTTACCTATGTTCAGCTCCCGCATACTCCTTCCCCACTCGGTCCATTCCTGACCTTCCGGTGAAGTGCAGTTCGCCTTGAACTTGATGAATTCATCTTCGTCGAGCATCGGCTCGGCCTTCTTTATCTCCTCCCAACTTTTACCCTCGTTAATCCTCCTCTTCACTCGGCTTTTCCAGCTGCTCAAGCCGGTGCTCATCCTCATGAGGGCTAACTTGTTTACCTTGTTCCCCATGAGCTTTTGGTTATCGTACTCATCTGGGAACTTGTACCGTTTGTGAAGCTTCCCAATGAGGAGTTCTCGCAACTGTTTTTTCTTTCTTATGTCCTTAGGGTTGATGCTCATGCTCTCCCGCACGATGCACCCGAGTTGTAGGCCGTACCCAGCGGCAAGCTGCAGGCTCCAAGGGTTGGCCACCCAGTTTCACAAGGGTGAACTCTTCGCGGTTGGTGCCGAGTTTCGGCATCGTCCACTCCTACCTTTCCTCCTTATTCTTCTTCTTCCTAGCGGGCGGGGAGGCGCCATCACCATCCACGCATTCACCGCCATGACTTTCTTCGGCCTCCTCGTCACCATTATTGCTTCTGTCATTGTCGCCATCTTCGGCCTCCTCCTCATATTCAGATTCCTCGTCATCTTCTTGGTCCGCAGCTTGGGCCTCCTCATTAACTTCATCGTGATCCGTAGCTTTGGCCTCCTCGTCGGACCCGCTTAAGTCATCGCCAAACCGCCAAAACTTGAGGTTGGCTCTTCTTGCTCGTTCTTCGACACTCATGGGCTGAGAAGGGCTAGCCCCAACATCTTTGTCTCCGCTCGACATGTTTGCTCTTCATAGAAAAAATGCAACAATGTAATTAGTACAAGCTAGAGTCGACCGAAAAATTCGGCAAGACCTTTGCTGTTTTACCTGGGAGTGCCCATTTCTCAACCGAAATGGAAGTGAATCAACACTTCAGAAGAAACGGGCAACTCAAATGAATTCCCTACAACAGTTTTCATACAAAATAATGTGCTCCAGTTTTCAAATTGATGATAGCCATCCAATCATACATATACAAAGAGCAAAAAATAGCTCTAGGTGCAGCAAAAAATAGCACATTATGCCTTGCATAGCTTTAGATGTACCTTGCATGCCTTCTTTCAGCTTTAATTACAGAATAGCAAGGTGCCGAAATATATGGCATCAAAAAAGAACTAAACATGACTTCAATTACTAAGAAAACAAGCATAAACGGCAGCACAAGCTCCGCTGTCCCTCGAAATCATGCACACACAAGAAAACTTCAAATGTTTCTCCTCCCCCAATGCAGGTCACTGCCAACACTAGCGAAATAGAGAATTGTTCAACAATGTTATCTACTTCTTTAGCGAGATATCTCTCAGCCAAAATATGGATAGCTAAGAGGAGAGGAACTATATATATCAAATTAACTAAAAAGAATAACCACCAGTACCCAAGTGAAAGAGAACCAAATCCTGGGTGGTCACCTTCCACCGACTGAGCTAAGCTCAGTTCCTAGTAACGACTCAGAAATTACAATAAAAAAAATAAAAAAAATAAAGATTTAACATATGCATATAGTGGGTTCCTTGTAAAATTGTCAAACATGCTTGAGTAAGACATCATGGACCTAATTATTAGACAATAGATTCCGAGGGCTTTGCCTCCTAAAAAAAAGGCACCTTCCTATCTTGATGTCTATTAAAGTAACATTGACTAATGCCAAGCTCGATTGCTTGATTTAATGTAGAGCCATACCGAGCTAGCCATGAAAGGTTCCTAGGTTAGGTGAATGGTGGCAGCCTGAATTGTAGTCAAGGGTATGTTTAGTACAACAGTTTTTCGCCCTGGTATTATGGAGGAAATGCGTGACTGTAATGACAAAATCAGCACACCTATGTGGCTGTACCTACAGTAGCTGTGCTCATCCAATTATACTTCATGTATTTTGATTGGACTCTAATGATGAATCTTTCTGACCCAAATCACATTTGCCACATGGGTATATACAGCCATCTGGTCATGCCACCATTGACCTTAATATGTTAGATATTTTTGGACAACTTAAATATTTCTGAAATTAAGAAGGAACTCTTCTTTTATTAAAGGCTTTTGTTTGAGTAGCATTGTCCATTAGGCACCACATATCTCAAGTTCAATAATGCTAGTTGGAAGAGGTTTCGCAACCTTACCAGTATCACGCTCCATTAAGAGAGGTGGCATTGAGGTGTCATTGTGGCCTTTCTAAGAAGGACAAAAGAAAGTACCGAGGCATGAAGTAGTTTTCTTTTGTGTCTTTAGTGAGCAATAGTTTAAAAATTAACAAACAATTAACAGTGGAATAGGGTTGTCAATTATGAACAATACTTTAAAAATTATAATATTGCTCAAGATGACATGCTTTGTCATACTGTCCATACAAAGAGGCACTGAACCAAGATCAAAATTTAACAAATCAAGAGAATGCCCTACAGAGGGTTTGGTTGCAAGTTATTGTGCATTACATTTTTTCTTAATAATAACTAATATTTGATCGGTACAATTTATGAACAAGCAAATGCTATGCAGAAACATGTCTGTACAAGGATTGACTTGAATATGTAAAAATATGTTATTTGGCACATGTATTATTATGAAGTTCAATCAAACTACAATATTTGAGAAGAAAAATGAATGAACAGAAAGTGCATATTTTTTTGTGAAAAATTTATCACGGAGCGACTCTAGTACGCAAGTGTTAATAAATAAGTATCTATCATATGTAAATAACTGTTATAGAGGGAACATAACTAGCCATCCATTAGTACAGGTGACTAATCGTGTAAAGGTGAAGAACACACATTCGCTAACTTCCCGTTCTTCCAAAATTCCAAACGCTAAACTGAACCAAACGGAACTCTGAATCTTCATGCCGGGACATGCTTGCCCTGGTCACCGAAAATCACGCACCGTTTAATTAGTACCCACTCTGTTATTATCAGAGTTTCAGATACTACAAGTGTTTGCAGGTTCAGGCGCATTTCTAGGACAAATTAAAGCTCACCGCGGCGTCGAATCGCTGGACGGCTAGTTGGGGCCGATCGAGCGGTGAACTAGATCGGAGGGGATCGGGAGGGGAGGGGATAGGGTGGGTTACATACTCTGCTGGTTGTGGGTGGTGAAGAGGACGGTGCCGGTGTGGTCCCCGACGAGGCACTCTGCGACCTGGGTGCGGCGGAGGGCCTGGTTGGGGAGGGGCTTGTCCTCGTCAGTGGGTTCACACGCGCGACCCTTCTCCTCGTCGGCGGTGCTCCTGGTGCTCCTCCTCCTCCTGGTTGCTCCAAGGGGACGGGGTGGCGCTCCTAGCAAGGGGACGGGGTCGAGATTAGGGGAAGGGAGGGGGAGGAGGAGGGAGAGGGAGGGGGAGAGGAGGGGAAAGGGTAGCGCACACCAGCGACGACTACTCCGGTGGCGGCAAGGCGACTCCTCCAGCGTGCTAGCTAGGGTTCTTCGCGTGAGACAGTGAGGGGATTGATATGAGACAGTGAGAGTGAGAAGAAAGGGCCGATTGGTTTTTGACTAAGTGTAAAACATTTGTGGCGCATATGTTTCAATATGCGCCATTGATATTAGACACTTAGCCAAATAAGGAGACACCCTCATATGTGACAGTAACATAGGCTTACCGCAGTGGTTCGACTCGTGGGGCAAAACCTGGGCTAGGGCATCCAGGTTCGATTCTTTGTTGCCTCACATTTTTGGCTAAGTGTCAAATATCTGTGGCGCATATTTCCCTATATGCGCCATTGGTATTTGTCACTTAGCCAAAAACCACGATGCCCTGGTCTATGTCAACAACCCAAGGTTACTGCAGTGGTTGTTGACGCTCTGTGCTGCATCTAGAGCAGCCAGGTTCGATTCCTGGCTCTCTCAATTTTTTAGTATTTGGCACTTAGCCAAAATACTTGTCATTAATATCTAGTATATTTTGTAAAATAGTAATTAAGTTTAACATTCACAAATCTATTTAAAACAAGGACATCCATTTGCAAGTACATAGGCAATTATTAATTTATTTAAAACAAGGACATCCATTTGCAAGTACATAGGCAATATCCATACACACCAATATTCTTCATAAATCTAGCGTCTCTTTGCAATCTTCTTGCCCTTCTTCCTCGCTGTTGAATACTTTAGCCCGAAAAGGTTAAGGTTTCTTCTCATGAACGGACAACCTTTAGTAAATAGGGTGGTCTTCCTTTTTCCTGCAGCAGTCAGCTTGTCGAAGTACTTGTCGAATTCCTCTTCGATCTTCGGATCGCCGTTCTTTTCTAAGTCTTGCTCATTGGCAGGTCTGTCCATTCCGATGATGCTCCTCTTGCCCCTCCTCATGACAACACGGCTTGGCTTTGACGGGTCAGTGCTGAAGAAACATTGGTCAACTTGGCTGGCGAGTACCCATGGCTCATTTTTTGCGGAGGCGTTCTTCGCGGAGGCATCGGGTATAACCATGGTGGTGAAATACCGACCCTCTTTTTGGAAGCTCTTGGCCCATCTGACACGGAACATCGGCACCTTCTCTCCAGCATAGTCGAGCTCCCAATCTCCTCGATCCTTCAGAAAAATCGTTCCTTGACGGTAGCTTCGTCATCGGCATATGATAGCATCGGTACTCCTGAGTTCTGATAGTCGTTGCTCATGTCCCTTTTCTCGGTGTAGAATCTGTACCCATTGATGTCGTATGCCTGATATGTCCTCACGTTGTGCCCAGGGCCATTTGACAAGGCAAAAATTAGTTTTTCATCCTCCGTAGAAGGCGTTTGCGGGTCTGCAGGGGTATTGTCTTGAAGCTTCTTCTTGAACCGAGCCGTGAAGCTAGAGTTGTGCTCTCTTGTTACATCTCCCTTCTTCCTCGGTCGACCAAGGTCAATGAACTTCTGCTCGATTAAGATTTTGTGCTCTTCCACCCAAGGATCGACCAATTCGATGTGTTGTAGCACGACTCGGTGTGCCCTGTCAAAGTCGTCACGTCGACCCTTCGCGCCGACATGCATGGTGCGAAAGCCCTCGCGGTGGCCATATCCAGCGAGCCTACCGAGGTGTGTCCTTTTGGGCAGACCAACAGGGTCATCCTCAACGTCCGGGTCGGTGCGTAGATAATTCTGGCAGAAAGAGACGCATTCTTAGGTCAGAAAGCCCTTGGCAATGCTTCCATCTGGACGGACCTGTTGCGTACGAATCGTTTGATAACACCATTAAGCCTTTCAAACGGCATCATGTTGTGCAGGAATGTCGGCCCGAGATGAATGATGTCATCCATGACATGGACGAGTAGATGGACCATCATGTCGAAGAATGCGGACGGGAAGTAAATATCGAGTTTGCATAGTATCACGACGATCTCATCTTGTAGTGTGTCGAGCTGCTTCAAGCCAATCGACTTCCTCGAGATGACATCGAAGAAGTTGCAGAGGCCAAACAGCATCTCACGGACGTGCTCGTCCATTATCCCTTGGATCGCAACGGGAAGTATCTGCGTCATCAGCATGTGACAGTGGTGAGACTTCATCCCGCTGAACCTCTTCTTCGCTTTGTCCAGATATCTGCCTATGTTCCCCGAGTAACCGTAAGAAACTTTGACTCCTAGGAGGCAGTTGAAAAACTGCTCAAGCTCCTACTCACTTAGTGTGAAGTAGGCAATCGGAAACACTACAATTCCCCTCTTAACCCTTTTGCGGCGACCTTGAGTATCTTCAGGCACCAGCTCATCATCATCATCATCGGGCGGCGGCGTCTCATGAAGTTCTTCCTTGATGCCAAGTTCCATCAGGTCGTTCCTTGCTTTCAGCCCGTCTTTGGTCCTATCCAGCATGTTGATCATAGTGGCAAGCAGACTCTCACACACGTTCTTCGTGATGTGCATGACATCAAGGCTATGGGGCGTGTGGAGGTATTTCCAGTATGGCAGGTCCCAGAAAATAGGCCTAGCTTTCCACACACCATGCATCGGTTTTGACCTCGGACGCTTCTTTACTGGCAAAGGGCACTCTTCCCAGTTGTCCAACATATCTTGGATCACTTCTCCGCTCCTCGTACGTGGGGCTTTTTCGAGCTCTACTTTGCCATCGAACAGATCTCTACGCTTTCTCCACGCGTGATCCTTTGGAAGCCACATTCGAGTTCGTTGGAACACGGTCTTCGATGACCCGGGATCCCGATGTCTACGCACTTCTATTCTTGTAGAGAGTTGTTGGGCCTCCAAGTGCAGAGGTTTGTAGAACAGCAGCAAGTTTTCCCTTAAGTGGATCACCCAAGGTTTATCGAACTCAGGGAGGAAGTGGTCAAAGGTATTCCCTCTCAAGCAACCCTGCAATCAAGATACAAGAAGTCTCTTGTATCCCCAACACACCCAATACACTTGTCAAGTGTATAGGTGCACCAGTTCGGCGAAGAGATAGTAAAATACAAGTGGTATGAATATAAGACAATGGTGCTAGAAAATACTTTGATGGCATGGAAGAAACTAAAGGCAAACTGAAATAAAGATGGAAGCAAGCAAACATGTAACAAATCTAACTGCAAACGGTGTATCAATGCTCAGAAACAAGGCCTAGGAATCATACTTTCACTAGTGAACACTCTCATATATATATATCATCTTCATGATACTACGCTGAACTACTCTCCAGTTGGAAACTCTAATTGTTGGTAGGGCTATAACAGCACACCTCAAAGTAAGTCTTTCCCATCTAGAAAACCCCACACTGTCACCTTGAGCACTAGATGGTTCCAACAAACACCACAATTTCATAAAGACATCCAACCCCAAATATAACTCATAACAAGTATTTGTAATATCTAGCCTAAGTGCCACCATGGTGTACACGCTGGCACTTTCATACACATGGGGAGAGCAGAGATCTAATAAAGCACTTGAGTAGCAAGGTAGATCTACTTGATTACAAAGCTCATGATCACAATATGATCATGCATAGAGAGAGAGATGAACTCATAGCTACCAGTAGAACCCTTAGCCTCGAGAGAGAATTACTCCCTCCTCGTCATGGGAATCAGCAACGGCGATGGAGATGGTGGTGGAGATCGATGGAGATGGCTCCGGGGGCACTTCCCCGTCCCAGTAGGGTGCCAGAACAGAGACCTTATGTCCCCCGAATCTCCCCTTCGGTGGCGATGGCGCTGCGGAACTTTTCGTGGATAGAGGCTTGATTATTTAGGGTTTATGCATCGGGAGGCTCTTATAGGCGGGAGGGGAGACCGAGGGGGTGCCGGAGGGGCCCACACCATCCCCTGGCGTGGCCTGGCCTGGCCCGTGCCACCAGGTGGTGTGGCCAGCCCCTGTCCCCTCTCCGTCTCGTCTTCTGGCTCCGTGAGTCTTCCGGTAAAATATCAACTTTGGCTTTTGTCCGGTCCAATTCCGATAATATTGATTTTCTGACTTTCCTAGAACCAAAAACAACAGAAAACAGGCAACTGACACTGTGGCATCCTGTTAATAGGTTAGTCCAAGAAATTCTATGAAAAGTACTCCAAAGTTGGAACAAAACATAAGAAAGTAGATAAAACCAAGCATGGAATATCAAAAATTATAGATACATTTGCAATGTATCAACATCCCCAAGCTTAACTCCTGCTCGTCCTCGAGTAGGTAAGTGATAAAAAGAAAGAATAATTTTTGAGGTGACATGCACCATCATAAACTTGATAAGAGTATTTGTAAAACATGGATAGCTGGGATCATACTACTTCAATCATAACATGAAAGATAAATTTGTAACAATAAGACAAAGCAACTATGTTGCAACATGAAAAGTCACAAACAAAAGCTTCATGAATAACAATGCTTTGCAAGAAGTTTGTTTGTTTCACCTAAAGAAAACATAGCATAGTAGCATTCAGCTTGTCCCTCATAGAGTAGCAAATATAAATGCATAGGACACCTTCAAAGTTCATAAGACTGACTAGATACAAATAGTTTCAAACAAGAAATATCAAGTTATGCATCAATCAACTAGTCTTGGGACAATGCACATAGAACTAAGAATGGCCACTATGCTCTCAAAGTAGGTGCATAAAGTTAGAAGGTGGAGACTCAATATAATGGTGGAAGAAAGGCTTTCATAGAAGGAAGCGGAGATTCAAGTTTCATAAAGAGCTTCCAAAAAATATAGTACTTATAGCTTTCAGCTCTCATTGCCCCTATCATAAGCATCTTGAAGTGATTAAGGTTAAAGTGTACAAACTATGGTGTACATGCTTGACGAAGTATAAGTTAGAAATGTCATGTCCCTTGAATACGAGGGCCGCTCCTCATCCTACTCAAGTTTAGTCACCGGTAAGTTCTTGTCATCGTAAGTACATGTGTATCATAGAGAACCGCCAACGGGGTACCCCATGCCCGATGATACGGAAGAATCCCCATATTAAAATGACAAGGCAAGCGGACAACGAGCATCTGAGCAATCTTCTTATTTACCATGGGAATATGGTGCTTTTTTCTCTCTTTCCTCTTTTCATAATGTCTTTTTTTTCTTTTTTTTCTCAATATAGGACTCTTTTTTTATAAGAAGAATGCTTCATAGACAGCTCATTATGGTTATGCTGCAGGTTTCCACCATGTCAGCATGGATTAGACCAGCGGCCCAGGCGTTTTTCTAACACATATACGTAACTCCATGGACTTACAAGCTCCCCTTTCATTTCACACCGACGTCATCCATAGACAAAAGAGAATGATATCAACTAGGTACAAAGTACCAGCGCAATGTTGAAAGCGTTCCCCATGACAGCATGGTTCTGCTAATCCCCAAAAAATGAGTGCAATCATATACAACATAGACGACACAATGGTTCAAGTTTATTAAGGGCAAGAAAAGTAAAGTGTGCCATCAAGTTCGTGAGAGATTTAATCACTAGTTTTCTCATAACAAGTATAATTCGGAAGGTAGATAAAAATATGAATATACTTGGAATAGCAGATGCTAATAGGTAGGTATGGTGGACTCTTTGGAATAACTTGGTTCTATTTGGAGCTGGATGCATGAGTGGGACTCGTACTTGGTATGGAGGCTAGCAAAAGACTGGGAGCGACGAACTAAGAGAGCAATAATGGCCATAATCATGCAAAGCGGCAAACCATTATTAATTAAAGCATAAAGTGATATCACAAGTCGAAAACTAAAGGATCATAAAGGCTATGGTGACTTGGGATAGTCATAACATGGTGTGAGCATGTGCCATTTCAACCCAAATAAAGCATCAAAGGAGAATACCACAATACTATGCTTTAATATGCTAAAACAACGCATGATTCTTCCAAGGCACATTAAGCAATCTCGATTATTTATAACAAGTCATGCCACAACAAAGAATACAAAGCATAAAGCCAAAATAATATCAAGCATGGCATGACAAAGCATGGGCCACAGTCAAAAACAAGCTCTCTTTACCACTTAAGCATGAACTTTCCTACTCTTTTCCAATCCAAACCAAACTATTTGAAAACCAATGTATGAAAGAGGGGGTCCAACCAATTTATTCAGCAAACTAAGCAAACCAAGCAAACGAAAACCAAAACAAAAAAACAAAAAAGAAGACGCTCCAAGAACAACACAACTGTGCATGAAACAATAAAAATAAAGTGTTTGGAAGAAACCTGAGATTTTTATTGATGAAGAAAGGGGATGTCTTGGGCATCCCCAAGCTTTGACGCTTGTACTTCTTCGATATTTCTTGGGGTGACATGCGTGGCATCCCCAATCTTGAGCTTTAGTCCATTCTTCATCTCATTACTCATTCCTTCCATACACCTGAAATTTTTCCTTCATACAAAACTTCACACAATCTTTATTAGCAACATTAGTGCACTCAAGATAATAAGTTTTTAGATTCAGTTCCAACACCAATAAAACTTCCATTAAAACACAAGCTACTATAGCACTTCCCTCAAAAAGCTTAATTCCCAAAAGAACTCAAAAAGGAACCAACAAGAAGCAAATGCAAATAATGGCAGAAATATGTCAAAACAGACCAGCAGGTAAAGACAAAATTTTTCGAAGACCTTCTGTTTCTCAAATCAAAAAGTGTTGAACTAACGAAATTAGATAACAACCTGTGGCAGAAGCGCAAAAATTCATGCCTCAAAACGACATACAGTGATTTTACACGAATTTTTACAACGAAGCACAAAAATCTGTTTCGGGGCAGCAACTTTCCCAAGCATTACTTCTCTCTCATTAGAGGTTACTCTTGGCACAAAAAGCAACTAAAAAGGATAAGGAGCGGTTATTACAGAGGTAATAACTTCCAAGACTCATCTAAAACTTTTGGGTTATCTCCCAATAAGTACTTTTCTCTAACGCCTTTAAGTTAGGCATGATAGTTTGAGAAGATGCTCACATAAGAAATATGAATTGAAGTAAAAGAGAGCATCAAGAAGCTAATTCAAAGCACATTTAAGTCTAACCCACTTCCTATGCATAGGAATCTTGTAAAGAAACAAGTCATGAAAGCACAAAGAAACAAGCATACAAAAGCAAAACAAGTGCAACTTCAAGACTTTCAACATAAAGAGGGGAAACTTAGTATTATTGAGATGCATAAAACCATGTTTCCCTCTCTCATAATAACTTTCAGTAGCATCATGAATAAAATTAACAATATAACTATCACATAAAACATTCTTATCATGAGACACATGCATAAAAGAATTAATACTCTCCTCATAAATATAGTCATTCTTATTAATTGTAGTGGGAGAAAATTCAACAAAATAGCTATCATTATTATTCTCATCACCATAATCATCAAATATAGGAGGCATATTATAATCATAATTAAATGTCTCCTCAATAGTAGGTGGACTGAAAATATCATATTCATCATTGTAATCATCATATATTGGAGGTTTGGTATCATCATAAGCATCAAAATAGCTATCTTCCAAAGCTGGGGAACTAAAAAGATCATTTCCATAAAAACTAGCTTCCCCAAGATTAGACTTTTCCATAGCATTAGGAATAATGGTGTCCAAAGAATTCATACTAACAACATTGCTATTAGCATGCAAATAAAGTTCCATAGGTTTTTTAATTTTCTCTTCAAACACTTCATGTCCTAACTCATGATAAATACTATAAAGCTCTCTAATTTTGTTGTTGTTTTCCATTAAGCCTAACTAGTGAAAACAAGAAACAAAAAGACAAAATTGCAGAATCTAAAGGAAATAACTTCGAGCACTCACACCGGAGGATGTGAGTACCTTTTACCTTACCTCCCCGGCAATGGCGCCAGAAAATAGCTTGATGTCTACGCACTTCTATTCTTGTAGACAGTTGTTGGGCCTTCAAGTGTAGAGGTTTGTAGAACAACAACAAGTTTTCCCTTAAGTGGATCACCCAAGGTTTATCGAACTGAGGGAGGAAGTGGTCAAAGGTATTCCCTCTCAAGCAACCCTGCAATCAAGATACAAGAAGTCTCTTGTGCCTCCAACACACCCAATACACTTGTCAAGTGTATAGGTGCACTAGTTCGGTGAAGAGATAGTAAAATACAAGTGGTATGAATATAAGAGAATGGTGCTAGAAATACTTAGATGGCATGGAAGAGACTAAAGGCAAACTGAAATAAAGATAGAAGCAAGCAAACATGTAACAGATCTAACTGGAAACGGTGTATCAATGCTTAGAAACAAGGCCTAGGGCTCATACTTTCACTAGTGAACACTCTCATATAAATATACCATCTTCATGGTACTATGCTGAACTACTCTCCGGTTGGACACTCTAATCGTTGGTAGGGCTATAACAGCACACCTCAAAGTAAGTCTTTCCCATCTAGAAAACCCCACACTGTCACCTTGAGCACTAGATGGTTCCAACAAACACCACAATTTCATAAAGACATCCAACTCCAAATATAATTCATAACAAGTATTTGTTATATCTAGCCTAAGTGCCACGATGGTGTGCACGATGTCATTTTCACACACATGGGGAGAGCAGAGATATAATAAAGCACCTGAGTAGCAAGGTAGATCTACTTGATTAAAAGCTCATGATCACAATATGATCATGCATAGAGAGAGAGATGAACACATAGCTACCAGTAGAACCCTTAGCCTCGAGAGAGAATTACTCCCTCCTCATCATCGGAATCAGCCACATCGATGGAGATGGTGGTGGAGATCGATGGAGATGGCTTCGGTGGCACTTCCCCGTCCCGGAAGGGTGCCAGAACAGAGACTTTCTGTCCCACGAATCTCCCCTTTGGTGGCGGCGAGCTGCGGAACTTTTCATGGCTAGAGGCTTGATTATTTAGGGTTTATGCATTGGGAGGCTCTTATAGGCGAGAGGGAAGACCGAGGGGGTGCCGGAGGGGCCCACACCACCCCCTGGAGCGGCCTGGCCAGTCCCGCGCCACCAGGTGGTGTGGCCAGCCCCTAGCCCATCTCCGTCTCATCTTCTGGCTCCGTGAGTCTTCCGGTAAAATATCGACTTTGGGTTTTGTCTGATCCAATTCAAAGAATATTGATTTTCTGACTTTCCTGGAACCAAAAACAGCAGAAAACAGGCAACTGGCACTGTGGCATCTTTTTAATAGGTTAGTCCAAGAAAGTCTATGAAAAGTACTCCAAAGGTTGAACAAAACATAAGAAAGTAGATAAAACCAAGCATGGAATATCAAAAATTATAGATACATTTGCAATGTATCAGATCCCTTGGTAGCTGGATATGCGGGGTCTTATCCATGCACTTGACACATGCTTTGTGTCCGTGGTTCACCTGGGAAGACACGTATGCGTAACCTAGATAGTCCTGCACCGTCATCGGCAGCGTGGCTCTCATAGGGAAATAATCTCCTGTGTATGCATCCCACGTATGGGCTGGTGTGTCCCACAGCGTGGCTAACTCTTCTTTCAGCAGCCCGAGATACAGATGTATGTCGATACCTGGTTGTTTAGGCCCCTGAATTAGAATACACATGTGTACGTATCTCTTCTTGGTGCACAGCCAGGGAGGGAGGTTGTACGGACATACAAACACGGGCCAAGTGCTATGTGTGCTACTCTGGTTGCCAAACGGATTGAGTCCATCGGTGCTCATACCAAGCCTGACATTCCTTGGATCGCCCCCGAAGTCTGGAAAGTCAATGTCCAGTGCATTCCACTGGCTAGAGTCCGAAGGGTGTGTGAGGATCTTGCCCTTATGTGGATCATCTTTGGCGGGCTTCTTCCTTTCCGCATGCCATTGCATGAGCTTTGCTTCCTTAGGGTCCACGAAATACCGCTGTAGACGGGGAGTGATAGGAAAGTACCATACCACTTTCCAAGGAATTTTTTTGTTCCCTCTCTTGTATCGTCCTTGGCCACACACTGGACATGTGGTTCTATCCTTGTACTAGTCCCGATAAAGTGCGCAGTCATTAATGCATGTGTGGTACTTAACATATGATAGATCGAGAGGACATACGATTTTCTTGGCCTCCTCGATACTAGTTGGACACGTGTTCCCCTTGGGAAGACGTTCTTGCCAGAATCTCATGTTTTTGTTGAAGCTTACGTCGGTCCATTTGATTTCTGCCTTCATCTCCAGAGCCTTGAGCGTTACGTTCAAGCGGGTATCCTCGGGCCCTCACCCAGGATACAATGGAGTTTTCCCGTCTATCTCCATCTGCGCTAGCTTGGCTTTATCCCTGGCAGCAGCTTTGGTGTTGCTCGTCTCCCTGAGAAGCAGTTCCTGAACATGAGGGTCCTGCAAGGCCGAGGTTAGCCGCGTCGTTTGTGTGTTTGTGTCTTCTCCACCGGCACCTCCTTCATGATGATCATCATGTTCGTCACTGCCATCATCTCCTTCGTGTTGATCATCATGTCCGCCGCTACCGACATCTCCTTCATGATCATGATCATGTCCACCGCCGGCATCTCCTTTGTGATGATCATCATGCCCGCCCTCGTCTTCAGAATCGTTGACGTCCTCGTCATCTTCAGAATCATAGCCACGCATGAAACCACGCGTGAGCAGGTGATTCTCCAGGTCTCCAGAATCAGGGTCAACCAAGCTCCCGAGATTGCATGTTTGACACGGACATCTTATGTAGGTCCTCTTGTTCAGAATCATGTCGGCCACCGCGCGTTTCTTGTATCTAGTTGCTCGACCTTCGCTCATGTGTCTAACCATGGTTTCCTGCACGGTATAGAGCAAAAAGAGAGAGTATCATAGAACCACGGTACCATCATGCACACACACACATGCATGCATGGCCGCCGGAAAAATTCGGCATGACATCTCCTAAAAATGGGACATATGGATAGTGCAAAATTTTGCCGAAACAGAAATTAATCGACATTTCGGCAAACATCCATGCACCACTAGAGAAAGCAACATGCTTTCTTCTTCGTCACCTGCAAATATTCATGCACCACATCCATGCAAACACAACAACCCTCTCGCAATTAATAAGAAGGCTTCACAAACATAAGCATGCACACACATACACACCGCACCGACGTCCACCCTCCACAGAAAACATCCACATGAATGTCCTCCAACAACTCACCTAGTAGAATCAACAACCAAGGTAGGTTCAACAACCAAGAATGGAGAAAAGAATGGAGAAATTGAGGTGGTGGGGAGGAGGAGGAAGAGCTAGATCTAGTTTGGGGTGGTGGGTGGAGAAGAATGGAATGGTGGTGGTGGGTGGGGGTGGACGAAGTTATAAGTGGCGCATATTACAAGTGGCGCATATTACACTAAATATCTGGAGGAACTTATAAGTGGCGCATATTACACTAAATATCTGGGCGAAGTTATAAGTGGCGCATATTACCAGTGGCGCATATTACACTAAATATCTGGACGAAGTTATAAGATCTGGACGAAGTTATAAGTGGCGCATATTACACTAAATGCTCCACTGATAAGTCTGCCACCTTTTCTGGTGGTGGGCCCAAGACTTATCAGTGGCGCATTTACAAGTATATGCGCCATTGGAGGGAAAGTATCAGTGGCGCATATCTTGAATGTGCCACTGATATTCCTGCCACCTTTCAGAGTGGTGGGGTCCAGGTGGGGCCCACATAGTTACCAATGGCGCATGGAGGAGAGGATGCACCATTGGTGAGGAAAATATCAATGGCGCATATTGCATATGCGCCACTGATAATAATATATCAATGGCACATATGGATATATGCGCCATTGATATTTGGTCGACGGGCCTCCAAAGTGTCGGGCCCACATTATCAGTGACACATTATTTGTGATGTGCGCCATTGGTTATAAATAATATCAGTGGAGCATATTTTTAAATGCGCCACTGATAATTATCAGTGGAGCATATTCAAAACAATGCTCTATTGATAATAAATCTATCCATAAGCCTTTCTCTAGTAGTGTGGGCGACTCCCAGTAGCAAGAGCTTCCTCATCCAGTATGTTACACACTAGCATAACCACGCGAAGCCTAACATGTTGTTTCATCAACCCAATTAGCTGACTGTCACACGTTATAGGAACCTTGAAGCCTCGTTCATCAACGATGCTGAACCGTGCAGTCTGCTCTGGCCTCATTTCAGCAAGTTCACGCACAGCAGCAACCAAACCAGTGATAGTGCATAACTGCACAGGCGCTACTTCCATCTTCAGATTCTGAGCTTGTTTCCACGTGCTCTTCCCATATGCTAATTTAATGAGGTAGCCGAAGATGGCCACCAGAACCGTGTATTTGGGTTCAGCGGAGATCCTAGTTGACAGAAAATTAGAGACAAAAGATAAGAATTGTTTGCCAGCATCGTGCTAGAAAACAATTCTATGTTCGATATATCTCTGTAATGCCAATAGTCAGCTAGCAGTTATAGGTAGTGCGAATAGCAAAGAGAAAAGTAGCTCACCCTCAATTAGCCAGAAGTACTTCTTCCTCGGCAAATGGATCTGCCATCATTCGCGCTGCTCAGCTCATCGGCGGTAGAGGCGGGCTAGATCGTCGCAACGGCTAGCACGGTTGGCACGACATTAGAGCTCGGTAGCAGTGAGTAGGCGCAACAACTTGGCACCGGAAGTCAAATGCCCAAAGAGATCATTCTGGTTGGATAGGGGATTTCGACGCCACCGGTGCTAGTGTTCATGCGAAAGGAGGTAGGGAGTGGATTTTTGAATTTGGTCAACGCACCATGCTCCTTTAGTCTCTCGTTGCGCCTATGTGGTTGCCGCGTTGGCACTCGCGTCACGGAAATATTACTGACATGAGGGTCCCGACCGTCTACTTCACGGGGCAGTTTCAGGCAACTTAGGTACCGCGTTGGATTTGGTAGGGGTGAGATGAGTTTGCATCGAAATGGCCCCTCTCAGTAGTTGGTGGCCCAACATTTCAAAACGTGGCAATTTCAGACAACTTAGGTACCGCGGTGCACTCACCCTCGAAGTTTGGTACCGCAGCACGGTAGCCCTGTTCTCCTAGTGTCTATGATGGATTGTACATTTTCAGACCGTAAAACTTGGGAGAGGCTATCAAGTTCGAAAGAGTTTGTTGGACTGCATGTACAAAAGGGTGGGTATGCGAGGTCGCGGAGAAGGGAAGTGATTGGATTGGATCTTAGACTAGTCCCCACACCAAGGAAGTGTGGACGAGAATGTAACTCAGATGTGTAACAAGGCTAAGGTCTCTCATGGGTAAAGCAACGCACCTCTACAGAGTATAAAAAGTGTGACATGTTACTCCCTGTTCCGGGAAGGAGATGCGAACGCTGTAGGAAAGGAACTCCATGAAATTCTAATCAACCTGTGAAGGTTGACGAACATAGTTTTTCATAATAAAAGCAATCCTTGAAGAAATATTTAAGAAAACCAGCATAGCCTACGACCTTTGCTCTAGGCTGTAGATAGTGCATCAAACTGTCCTTTTTAATGAACTTGCTGAGTACGCTCGTACTCAACTGTATCTTCTTAACCCTTTCTAGATTCTAAAGTCGATGAAGACGTCGTCAACACCAAGTTATGCTCCAGGGAAACATCACCTAAAGCTCAAGTTCTTCAATTAAGTCAATAGAGTCATCATATACCTCAACTGAAGTGAAGACGAAGTTCCTGATTAGATAGTAGTATAATCTCTAGCCATAGAACCTACTTCTGTAGAGTATTGCTATAGCAGCAATCACAAGCCTTAGATATATATTAATAGTAATAGTAGTTTTATTCCTAGAATAGGCTTCAACTTGCTATTTCTGGTTTTCTTTTGTAAGAAGCTTTCCTCTCTGTTATGAGGAGGTTCTCTGGATCTTTTGTAATTTGTTATATATTGTAATCTATAGTCATGCCTTGTACCGCGATGTTTCTATTGTACTAATACATTGCAAATGTATCTATAATTTTTGATGTTCAATGCTTGGTTTTAACTACTTTCTTATGCTTTGTCCACACTTTGGAGTACTTTTCATATGATTTCTTGGACTAACCTATTAACAAGAGCCACAACGCCAGCTTCCTGTTTTCTGTTGTTTTTGGTTCTAGGAAAGTCAGAAAATGAATATTCTCGGAATTGGACAGGACAAAAGCCAAAGTCAGTTTTTCACCGAGGGACACACGGAGCCAGAATACAAGACGGAGAGGGTCTAGGGGGCCACCACACCACCTGGCCGCGCGGCCCAGCCGGGCCCGCGCCAGGGGGTGGTGTGGCCGCCCCAGGCATACCCTCGGCCTCCCCTTTCGACTATATAATGCCTCCAATATAGAAACCCTAAGAACCCGATCAAAAATCCACGAAAGAGTCTATAGCCGCCGTTGTCTCCATCCCTAGATCGGGAGGGATCTGAAGCTCTTCCCGGCACCCCGCCGGAGAGGGGATTTCATCCTGGAGGCCTTCTTCATCATCATGCAAGCTTCCGGTGTGATGCGTGAGTAGTTCATCTCTGGACTACGGGTCCATGTAGTAGCTAGATGGCTAGTGTTGGGGATATACTTTCCTGGTATCCTCAAAGTTCCTCACTGACCAGGGTGGCCCATTTTGGGTTAGAGCTTTGCTTCACGGGCGGCCCAGTCAGGGAGAAAAGACGAAGTCCAGTCCGGCTACGGGAAGGCCCAGAAGACTTACCGACACAGGCCCATAGTGTTACTTGTAGTTCAAGATGTACTCTATAACCGACTCTTAGTCATAGCCGAATAGGTCTCTCCTATAAACCCTAGGCCGGATATCTATATAAGCCGTCCTAGCGAGAGCCTTTAGGGCACCCTCAATAGTCTACAATCTCAACTCGCACAGGCGAACCCTTGTAACCCATATTCCGGCATTGCCGTATTACTGGATTGCTAGCAGGAGTAGGACCCGTCCAAAGCCGGCGGATTCAAACATGGGTAAACTTGTGTGCTCACCGTCCCGGAGCACCATATGTCTCACACCCCTCTCTTCCGCACACCTCGAGGACCCCCTCATGGCGTACTTGTCATCAATCCGACGATAGTTGGTGCCCACCGTGGGGCCACTGAGCTTCAGATCTGTGTTCCGAGCGGAATCTGCAAGAATCGGAATTGGTGAGACTATTCCTATCGGTCGCATCCTCTACGCCAGCGACGTCCCTCTCATCGTCCACGACGAGTCCTGGATTTCATCTAGGGAGGTTGTGAATACCTACACCATCATGTCTTTTGGCAAGATCGATGTTCCCCTTTGTCCGCGGAGGCGGCAGAGTTTCGGATCTCAGAAAACCTTAATCCCACCCAGCCCGCACCAGTTGCGGAGATAGTGGAGCAATCCGAGCCTGAAGCAGACCTTGCGGTCCAAGTCAAATCTGGAGTGGATCTCCTTGGAGAGACCAAATCCCAGATCGACCCACCTGCTAGAGTCGAAATCCAGGAGGAGCATAGCAACGACACTGATTCCGGCTCTGATGACGCCGGGACAGATAGACCTTTCCTGAGATACACGCTAAGACGCATGATGATGCAAAACTCTGGCGTAGATGAAATCCTCGAGACCATCAAGCGTTTCGACGAGGCCGATCGCGAGAGCCACAGGTACCTCAGGAAGCACGCGTCGCACTTCGTCGGATATGTGGGATCCAGATCCGGCTCTGCCGATGCTGGAGACAACACCGACTGTGTGCTAGAGGCGATCAGATCAAACGCTGACGTACCTGCATCCTTGGATGAATTGATGACGTCAGCAGATTTCCGAAAGTTCTCCGTGGAATATGAAGAGGAGTATAACTCCAAAGCTACGGAGGAAGGAGAAGCCATGGATGAAGGATCCGGGGAACACTCTCCCAAAGTGCAGGATGACATGGAAATCGGAAATAATCCCGAAGTCTAGATGTCCGAAAGTACCGATCAGAGCTTGACTCCGGGAAACGGACCCAAAGCCGTCTTTGCTACCGGCGTTGCCAAGAAGGCAAAGATGAAGAACAAGAAGAACAAGACCCCGACAAAAGATCCTACGGTAGAGGAGGTGATTGCCGAGGAATACGAGGAAGACTCGGATGGAGCACTTATCCCAGACGAGCCCAAAAAAGAAGAATCGGTGGATGGACACGTGATCACTGAAGGTGCGCGTAAATTCATCGATGCTACATTAACCACACCTATTCCTACAGCTGCGAAACTTACTGCTGAAGAACTGGACGAGAGGTCACAGGCCCTAGAAGCACGTCGTCCACAACTCCTCGATGAAGCCAAAAACATTGAGGAGGAAAAGAAACGCATAGCATCCGCGGAGAAGTACAACTCCAGGCAATACCAGAAGACCAGGAAGCGTCATACTAGTGACATCCAATTCCCGTAGATTCAAGCCGTCCTTTTGGGAAAAGAAATGGGGAAGCCTCGGAAAGATAGCAAAGGGGATTGGGTGTATCCAACCCTAGTGCAGAACACCGTTGCGGCCCGAGAAATTCTATCGGCTAATCCAGGCCCGAAGCCGATCCGGTTGGGCATCAAATTACTCAACAAGGGACTGGAGCAGCAAAAGGTCGCCATGTCCGGAAGTCAAAAGCTGGTCTCTGATTCCGACCAATGTCACACAGATCCGGCATGGGCTGACGTAAGACCCCAGCGCGTTCCGGAGCAGCACCACCGTTCCGATCGCCGGCAGGACAATTATTCAAGAACCGGATCTTTGGGACAACACCACAAAACTGCCCGCGACTAGCATAACGTTAACCCAGTTGCGGAGCAAGAGGCAATTGCTGCACTGAATCTGAGGAACCCACCCTAGCGAGAGTTGAAAGACCACAGGGACAATGATAAGGAGAAACGTCGGGAGGAGGACCGACAAAGAATGCCACCTCCTAGACATGCAAGCCGTCCGGATGACGAACGAAGAAACGACGGACACCGTGCTGAGACAAGCCGGCAGGGGGCTCGTGACAATGAAGACCCTCCCAGGAACCGAAATAACGATGCTCCGGACGGAGGCCGGCAATCAGCCGGAAATAACCCAGCTGCTCCACCCTCTCCGCCAAGTAGCCATCACAACGGCTCCCAAGGAGGGTTTGTTCGTCTGCGGTACCAAAGTTGGTAGGCCAGCGCATGGCGGTACCTAAGTTGCCTGAAATTACCGCATTTCCAAAAGTTGGGCCATTTCGAGGCAAACTCATCTCACCCTGCCAAATACAAACATTCCGTTAAACTGCCCCGTGAAGTAGATGGTCAGGACCCACATGTCGGTTATCTGTCCGTGACGCGGGCGCCAACGCGGCAACCTCTTAGGAAAATCAAGCAGCTAAGTGGATTGGATGCGTTGCCAATTTCTCAAATCCATTCCCAGCTTTCCCCTAGCACCGGCGGCATCGGAATCCACCCTCCAAGCAGGACGATCCCTTCAGACATTTGACTTCCGGGCCAAGTTGCTGCGCCCAGTTGCTGCGCCCAGTCGCTGATACCGAGCCCCAATGGCGCATGCCGTAGCCGCCGTTGCGAGGCTCTAGCCCGCCTCCGCCGCCGACGAGCCGAGCGGTTCGGAGGATGGCAGATCCTACTACCAAGGAAGAAGAAGTTCTGCCTACAAACGGGTGAGCTACCCTTCTCTTTGCTATTCGCACTAATAACAACTGCTAGCTGGCTACTGAACCTCAAATTGTTCGTTAGCCCAACGCTGACAAACATATTTTGTCCACAGTTTTCTATCAAGTGGGATCTCCGTGGACCCCCTTACATGGTTACGATAGTCCTCTACAGGTATGACTCCAAGGGCAAGTGGTATGGAAGCCATTGTTTCAAGATGGAAGAAGCGCCTGCGCAGATCTGCTCTATATCTGGTATGGTTGCTGCTCTGCGTAATCATGTTGAAGTATGGCCGAAGCAGACTGCAAAGTTCTGCTTCATGGATGAACGTGGCATCATGGTTCCTATAACGTGTGACAGTCAGCTAATTGGGTTGATGAAAAGGTATGCTTCGGATTGCATGTTTGAGCTGAATTGTGATGTACTAGATGTGGAACCTGCTACAACTGGGAGTCGCCCTTCTATTCTTGGACAGGGTGGTTGCTCAAACGCAATTAGCTCCTGGTAAGCAAAGGTCGCTTGGGGTTCGCATGTTTGTGCTGAATTGTAATTTTTGTTTTATTTACTCTGTAGATATTGGGAAGTTATGCAACAATCTTGTTTCTTTGACAGGAAGCACCGCAAGGTTAGAAACATGACTGCCAGGTCAATCATTTTGCTGCCCAAAGAAATTAAAAACGAGTGGAAAGATGATGCTGGACACGATTCTGGTGCCCATTGTCCCGGCGATGCAGAGTACATGAAGCTAATAAAATTGGCACTAAGGAAGAGGAAGAAGGCAGGAAATGAAGAAGCCATTGGACGTGAAGGCTTGGCACCCAGGCTACAGAAGAAGGCTGCTGGCAATTAAGATGCATAGTATTGTGTTGAACTTGAACCTATATATGTAATTCTATTAAATTCCAGAGCTCTGTGTGTGCCATGTTGCTGGGCGAAACAATCTACCCATGTTCTCTGAGTAAAATGTAGCACGACTTAGGGTTTGGAAACGCCCGAGTCAGTAGTTGAATCCGAAATTGTGATTGTGCCACTGCTATCTCAAAACAAGGATCCACCGGTTCCACGATTGCTGAGGGGAAGTAGGTCTCCAAATACGACGGAATGTAAGTGGCACAGAAATAAATTATTTAAGCTGCCACACTCTACGAAGCAGCAACTTATTTCAGATGCTGCACAACGACGTGGCAACATAAACAACAATGTTCTCACTGATAATGCCTAGATGAGGAGGAAATGGGTACCACTTTCTGGCCAAATCTTGAGCCCGTCTATCTCACCGCCTCTCTGCTCCTGCATCTGGCGAAGCTCCCAGATCTCTAGTAACCGGGTATACGTGCTTCCACTTTATAAATTGTGGTTGTGCCATTTGCATGCGGCCAAATCCACGTAGATTACATTTAAACAAACCACCAATGTCAGAATACACTAGTAGAAAATGGGTCTTTGGTCCATGGTCATGTTCCCAATCCGGCACAGAGATCTAAATCGAGACAGAAATTGATCTAAATCACAAATTCTTCCACAAATTAATCGAGATGGAGATCTAAATCGAGGCATTTCATTAATTCAACCACAAATTCTTCTAAACAAAGGTGCGATTTCACATCCTACATTAATTCAACCACTAGTCAACAATTTCACTCCCGCTGCCGCTGTCCTCCGAGCCGCTGGCTTCCTCATCTTCGTCGGACGGAACCTCGACGATTTCCGCATTGTACGCGAGACGGAGCACCTCTTCACGGTGAGCGGCGGCGATGACGGTGAACTTGGTCCTTCTAGGGACGGACCAGAACCTCTCCCGCCCTTCTCGGTTGTGGAGATCCCGGTGCACCACGCGCCCGTAAATGATGCGGTTGCCAATCTTGGCCTTCCGCTCCTTCTTGAATAGCGCCGGCCAGTACGGGCTGGCTGCCGCGTACCGGGGCAACGCCCTCTTCCATGCAGGCATCTGGCGGCGGCGCGCCGCGATTTCGCTCTCCATCACGGCTCCGCCGGGGACGAGGAGCGGAGCCACCGGCACCCCTGCATAACTGATGCGCCATCCGTGGGGCACCGTCGCGGCCGGCAGCGCGAGAATGTCGAAGTGCGCGAACATCACCGCCTCGTAGAAGTTCAGCGAGGGTATCTCCATGGCGGCGCGGTGGAGATTGGAGAGGGAGCGAGGGGGTGGACGGCGCGGTGGAGATTGGAGAGGGCGAGGGGATGGGCGACAAAGCGACGAGCTGTGGCGCCTCCTATTTGTACACGAGGACGATGAAGCGACGGGCGTAATATCCAAGGGGCATTGGTCAGGCAAAAGGAAGTAATGCAGGGTTAAGACAGATTAACGGGTGACCAATTTTTTTACTCCCAGGACTCCAGGGCCAATAGTTCAGACCGCTAGGTCAACAAGTACATCTATTACAACTTAAAAAAGGCACGAGGCTTAAGCTAAATAGAACTAGTTATCACACATCTCCTTGATCTTCCTAATCTTAGCCCTATGCGCATCTTCCTGCGAGAGCAAGGATCGAATCGTTTGCTCCTTCCTTTTAGCATCTTCCTTGCACATCTTCAATTGTTTCTCTGCATCTTTCCTCATGCACTTGTCAATACTCGTAGTTGTGAACTGCAGGACTTTGGCCTGGTGAAGATCCTTCCTTGCTTGAGTCAGTTCTTGCTCTGCTTTAGCCTTCAGGGCCAACGCCGCGTCCCTCTCCTTCTCGACTTTAATAACCTTGTCTTCCACCCCCATGAGATCTCGCTTATGCTTGGTCGTGTCAACTGGTTCCCATGGCTTCATCTCAACACTGTCAGGAAGTGAGCTGAATGCAGATTCTTTCAACTCAACAGTCATTTCCCATAGTTTGTCCAGCCCTGCATCGATTTGGGCCACTCTGGATCTACCCATTTGACAACACCGTAACTTCCACCTCGCATCATTGCACTATGTCCTTGACACCGTAGAAACCTCCTTCCTGGGTTTCGTCCTTCGAACGCTACAAATTTAGCGGGCACATATCCATGTTTACATAGCAGAGGACTGTCTTCATCCGATAAACCGTGATAGTCGGCGTCATACATCGTCTGGTTGGCCTAACACATCATATGCGCATGAGTAAACAGAGTAGATCTGGCTCAAAAAATTGATAACTGGCCACAAATGATAGAGATAGAGATGAGACGACTCACATCGAAATCACCGTCCCTGTCGTCACGACGCGTTTCCTCGTCGTCTCCCCTTGAACCCATGGTGAGAGGGGAGGGGGGGTGGCAGCCATAGAGGAGATTGGGATGGCGGCGCCGTCGGCTTGCGGCTACGGCAGGATGGGAGTGAAGTGGGAATGTGGCTTCGAGGGGAAGGAAGAGAAGTACGGGGAGGATGAGAAGTAATGGGGACGTGACACTGGGATATGGCCCGCTCAACTCGTGAGTTGTGACACTCGCACCAGGGGAGCCCCCGGTGTTGCCAGTTTGTCTAGAGCAAGCGCGGCCAATCATGCCGCAGAACAGACTACTCGCGGATTGATCTCATGAAAACCATCCCAATCGTCCAAGCGCCCCGATCGAACGGTATGTAACAATCGACAAGCAAAACAACTGTGTTAGGGCGTGCCTTCTAGAAGACTTGGTCTAACGCTACGGTTAGGGATCTCCTAAGGTTAATTAGTATCCATATGCGGTTTATGAAAAGAACATGCATCCAATGACACGAGTGGATCTAGCTGTGGTTAATGAGAAAAGCAGACATGCAACGACACCGGTGATATGTGGTTTGTGGGAAGAACACACATGCAATGACTCTGGTGATATGTGGTTTGTGGGAAAAACAGACATGCAATGACTCTAGTTGTGGTTAATTAGAAGAGCACACATACAATGATACCGGTGGATCCATGTGTGGTTAATGAGAAGAACACACATGCAATGACTCTGGCTGTGGTTAATGATATAGTTAGTAAGAAGAACACACATGCAATGACTCTAGCTGTGATTCATGAAAAGAGCAGACATGCGATGACTCTAACTGTGGTTCATCAAAAGAGCACACATGCGATGCCACCAGTGGATCCATGTGTGGTCTATGAGAGGAACACACATGCAATTACACCGGTGGATCCTGACGTGGTTTGTGAGAATAACACACATGCAATGACACCGGTGGATCCATGTGTGATTCATGGGAAGACCACACATGCAATGACACTAGTGGATATGTGGTTTGTGAGAACAACACACATGCAATGACTCTAGCTGTGGTTCATGAAAAGAGTAGACATGCGATGACTCTAACTCTGGTTCATGAAAAGAGTAGACATGCGATGCCACCGGTGGATCCATGTGTGGTCTATGAGAGGAACACACATCAATTACACCGGTGGATCCTTATGTGGTTTGTGAGAATAACACACATGCAATGGCACTGGTGGATCCATGTGTGGTTCATGGGAAGAACACACATGCAATGACATTGGTGGATAAGTGGTTTGTGAGAAGAACACACATGCAATGACTCTAGCTGTGGTTCATGAAAAGAGCAGACATGCGATGACTCTAGCTGTGGTTCATGAAAAGAGCAGACATGCAATGGCACTGGTGGATCCATGTGTGGTTCATGGGAAGAACACACATGCAATGACACTGGTGGATCCATGTGTGGTTCATGGGAAGAACACACATGCAATGACTCTGGTGATATGTGTTTTGTGAAAAGAACATACATGCAATGACTCTAGCTGTGGTTAATGAGAAGAGCAGACATGCAATGACACCGGTGAATCCATGTGTGGTTAATGAGAAGAACACACATGCAATGACACTGGGTGTGGTTCATGATATGGTTTGTAAGAATAACACACACGCAATGACTCTAGTTGTGGTTCATGAAAAGAGCATGCATGCGATGACTCTAGATGTGGTTCATGGGAAGAGCAGACATACAATGACACTGGTGGATCCATGTGTGGTTCATGGTAAGAACACACATGCAATGACACTGGTGGATCCATGTGTGGTCTGTGGGAAGAACACACATGCAATGACACTGGTGGATCCATGTGTGGTTCATTGGAAGAACACACATGCAATGACAGCGGTGATATGTGGTTCATGAAAAGAGCAGACATGCGATGACTCTAACTATGGTTCATGAAAAGAGCAGACATGCGATGACTCTAGCTGTGGTTCACGAAAAGAGCAAACATGCAATGACACTGGTGGATCCATGTGTGGTTCATAGGAAGAACACACATGCAATGACACTGGGTGGATCCATGTGTGGTATGTGGGAAGAACACACATGCAATGAAACTGGTGGATCCATGTGTGGTTTGTGGGAAGAACACACATGCAATGACACAGGTGATATGTGGTCTATGAGAAGAACACACATGCAATGACTCTAGATGTGGTTCATGAAAAGAGTAGACATGCGACGACACTGGTGGATCCATGTGTGGTTCATGGGAAGAACACACATGTAATGACACTGGTGGATCCATGTGTGGTCTATGGGAAGAACACACATGCAATGACTCTTGTGATATGTGGTTTGTGAAAAGAACAGACATGCAATGACTCTATCTGTGGTTAATGAGAAGAGCAGACATGCAATGACACCGGTGGATCCATGTGGGGTTAATGAGAAGAACACACATGCAATGACACTGGGTGTGGTTCATGATATGGTTTGTGAGAAGAACACGCATGCAATTACTCTAGCTGTGGTTCATGGGAAGAACACACACGCAATGACACTGGGTGGATCCATGTGTTGTCTGTGGGAAGAACACACATGCAATGACACTAGTGGATCCATGGGTGGTATGTGGGAAGAACACACATGCAATGACACAGGTGATATGTGGTCTGTGATAAGAACACACATGCAATGACTCTAGCTATGGTTTATGAAAATAGCATGCATCCAATGACACTGGTGGATCTAGCTTTGGTTCATGGGAAGAACACACATGCAATGACACCGGTGATATGTGTGGTCTGTGGGAAGAACACACATGCAATGACTCTGGTGATATGTGGTTTGTGAAAAGAACAGACATGCAATGACTCTAGCTATGGTTAATGAGAAGAGCAGACATGCAATGACACAGGTGGATCCATGTGTGGTTAATGAGAAGAACACACATGCAATGACTCTGGCTGTGGTTAATGATATAGTTTGTAAGACGAACACACATGCAATGACTCTAGCCGTGGTTCATGCAAAGGGCATACATGCGATGACTCTAACTGTGGTTCATGAAAAGAGCAGACATGCGATGCCACCGGTGGATCCATGTGTGGTCTATGAGAGGAACACACGTGCAATTACACCGGTGGATCCTTACGTGGTTTGTGAGAATAATACACATGCAATGACACTGGTGGATCCATGTGTGGTTCATGGGAAGAACACACATGCAATAACACTGGTGGATATGCGGTTTGTAAGAAGAACACACACGCAATGACTCTAGCTGTGGTTCATGAAAAGAGTAGACATGCGATAACTCTAACTGTGGTTCATGAAAAGATCAGACATGTGATGCCACCGGTGGATCCATGTGTGGTCTATGAGAGGAACACACATGCAATTACACTGGTGGATCCTTACGTGGTTTGTGAGAATAACACACATGCAATGACACTGGTGGATCCATGTGTGGTTCATGGGAAGAACACACATGCAATGAGACTGGTGGATATGTGGTTTGTGAGAAGAACACACATGCAATGACTCTAGCTCTGGTTCATGAAAAGAGCAGACATGCGATGACTCTAGCTATGGTTCATGAAAAGAGCAGACATGCAATGACACTAGTAGATCCATGTGTGGTTCATGGGAAGAACACACATGCAATGACACTGGTAGATCCATCTGTGGTTCATGGGAAGAACACACATGCAATGACACTGGTGGATTCATGTGTGGTTCATGGGAAGAACACACATGCAATGACTCTGGTGAGATGTTGTTTGTGAAAAGAACACACATGCAATGACTCCAGATGTGGTTCATGAAAAGAGCTGACATGCGATGACTCTAACTATGGTTCATGAAAAGAGCAGACATGCGATGACTCTAGCTGTGGTTCATGAAAAGAGCAAAAATGCAATGACGCTGGTGGATCCATGTGTGGCTCATGGGAAGAACACACATGCAATGACTCTAGCTGTGGTTCATGAAAAGCGCAGACATGCGATGCCACCGGTGGATCCATGTGTGGTGTATGAGAGGAACACACATGCAATTACACCGGTGGATCCTTACGTGGTTTGTGAGAATAACACACATGCAATGACACTAGTGGATCCATGTGTGGTTCATCGGAAGAACACACATGCAATGAAACTGGTGGATATGTGGTTTGTGAGAAGAACACACATGCAATGACTCTAGCTGTGGTTCATGAAAAGAGTAGACATGCGGTGACTCTAACTGTGGTTCATGAAAAGAGCGGACATGCGATGCCACCGGTGGATCCATGTGTGGTCTATGAGAGGAACACACATGCAATTACACCGGTGGATCCTTACGTGGTTTGTGAGAATAACACACATGCAATGACATTGGTGGATCCATGTGTGGTTCATGGGAAGAACACACATGCAATGAGATTGGTGGATATGTGGTTTGTGAGAAGAACACACATGCAATGACTCTAGTTGTGGTTCATGAAAAGAGCAGACATGCGATGACTCTAGCTGTGGTTCATGAAAAGAGCAGACATGCAATGAAACTGGTGGATCCATGTGTGGTTCATCGGAAGAACCCACATGCAATGACACTGGTAGATCCATGTGTGGTTCATGGGAAGAACACACATGCAATGACTTTGGTGATATGTTGTTTGTGAAAAGAACATACAAGCAATGACTCTAGATGTGGTTCATGAAAAGAGCAGACATGCGATGACTCTAACTATGGTTCATGAAAAGAGCAGACATGTGATAACTCTAGTTGTGGTTCATGAAAAGAGCAAACATACAACGACACTGGTGGATCCATGTGTGGTTCATGGGAAGAACACATATGCAATGACTCTAAATGTGGTTCATGAAAAGGCAGACACGTGATGCCACCGGTGGATCCATGTGCGGTCTATGAGAGGAACACACATGCAATTACACTGGTGGATCCTTACGTGGTTTGTGAGAATAACACACATGCAATGACATTGGTGGATCCATGTGTGGTTCATGGGAAGAACACAAATGCAATGAGACTCGTGGATATGTGGTTTGTGAGAAGAACACACATGCAATGCTTCTAGCTCTGGTTCATGAAAAGAGCAGACATGCGATGACTCTAGCTGTGGTTCATGAAAAGAGCAGACATGCAATGACACTAGTAGATCCATGTGTGGTTCATGGGAAGAACACACATGCAATGACACTGGTAGATCCATGTGTGGTTCATGGGAAGAACACACATGCAATGACACTGGTGGATCCATGTGTGGTTTATGGGAAGAACACACATGCAATGAATTTGGTGATATGTTGTTTGTGAAAAGAACACACATGCAATGACTCTAGATGTGGTTCATGAAAAGAGCAAACATGCGATGACTCTAACTGTGGTTCATGAAAAGAGTAGACATGCGATGACTCTAGCTGTGGTTCATGAAAAGAGCAAACATGCAATGACACTGGTGGATCCATGTGTGGTTCATGGGAAGAACACACATGCAACGACTCTAGCTGTGGTTCATGAAAAGACCAGACATGCAATGACACTGGTGGATCCATGTGTGGTTAATGAGAAGAACACACATGCAATGACTCTGGCTGTGGTTAATGATATAGTTTGTAAGACGAACACACATGCAATGACTCTAGTTGTGGTTCATGAAAAGAGCAGACATGCGGTGACTCTAACTGTGGTTCATGAAAGGCAGACATGCGATGCCACCGGTGGAACCATGTGTGGTCTATGAGAGGAACACATATGCAATTACACCGGTGGATCCTTACGTGGTTTGTGAGAATAACACACATGCAATGACACTGGTGCATCCATGTGTGGTTCATGAGAAGAACACACATGCAATGACACTGGTGGATATGTGGTTTGTGAGAAGAACACACATGCAACGACTCTAGCTGTGGTTCACGAAAAGAGCAGACATGCGATGACTCTAGCTGTGGTTCATGAAAAGAGCAGACATGCAATGACACTGGTGGATCCATGTGAGGTTCATGGGAAGAAAACAGATGCAATGACACTGGTAGATCCATGTGTGGTTCATGGGAAGAACACACATGCAATGACACTGGTGGATCCATGTGTGGTTTATGGGAAGAACACACATGCAATGAATTTGGTGATATGTGGTTTGTGAAAAGAACACACATGCAATGACTCTAGATGTGGTTCATGAAAAGAGCAAACATGCGATGACTCTAACTGTGGTTCATGAAAAGAGCAGACATGCGATGACTCTAGCTGTGGTTCATGAAAAGAGCAAACATGCAATGACACTGGTGGATCCATGTGTGGTTCATGGGAAGAACACACATGCAACGACTCTAGCTGTGGTTCATGAAAAGACCAGACATGCAATGACACTGGTGGATCCATGTGTGGTTAATGAGAAGAACACACATGCAATGACTCTGGCTGTGGTTAATGATATAGTTTGTAAGACGAACACACATGCAATGACTCAAGTTGTGGTTCATGAAAAGAGCAGACATGCGGTGACTCTAACTGTGGTTCATGAAAGGAACAAACATGCGATGCCACCGGTGGAACCATGTGTGGTCTATGAGAGGAACACATATGCAATTACACCGGTGGATCCTTATGTGGTTTGTGAGAATAACACACATGCAATGACACTGGTGCATCCATGTGTGGTTCATGAGAAGAACACACATGCAATGACACTGGTGGATATGTGGTTTGTGAGAAGAACACACATGCAACGACTCTAGCTGTGGTTCACGAAAAGAGCAGACATGCGATGACTCTAGCTGTGGTTCATGAAAAGAGCAGACATGCAATGACACTGGTGGATCCATGTGAGGTTCATGGGAAGAAAACAGATGCAATGACACTGGTAGATCCATGTGTGGTTCATGGGAAGAACACACATGCAATGACACTGGTGGATCCATGTGTGGTTTATGGGAAGAACACACATGCAATGAATTTGGTGATATGTGGTTTGTGAAAATAACACACATGCAATGACTCTAGATGTGGTTCATGAAAAGAGCAAACATGCGATGACTCTAACTGTGGTTCATGAAAAGAGTAGACATGCGATGACTCTAGCTGTGGTTCATGAAAAGAGCAAACATGCAATGACACTGGTGGATCCATGTGTGGTTCATGGGAAGAACACACATGCAACGACTCTAGCTGTGGTTCATGAAAAGACCAGACATGCAATGACACTGGTGGATCCATGTGTGGTTAATGAGAAGAACACACATGCAATGACTCTGGCTGTGGTTAATGATATAGTTTGTAAGACGAACACACATGCAATGACTCTAGTTGTGGTTCATGAAAAGAGCAGACATGCGGTGACTCTAACTGTGGTTCATGAAAGGCAGACATGCGATGCCACCGGTGGAACCATGTGTGGTCTATGAGAGGAACACATATGCAATTACACCGGTGGATCCTTACGTGGTTTGTGAGAATAACACACATGCAATGACACTGGTGCATCCATGTGTGGTTCATGAGAAGAACACACATGCAATGACACTGGTGGATATGTGGTTTGTGAGAAGAACACACATGCAACGACTCTAGCTGTGGTTCACGAAAAGAGCAGACATGCGATGACTCTAGCTGTGGTTCATGAAAAGAGCAGACATGCAATGACACTGGTGGATCCATGTGAGGTTCATGGGAAGAAAACAGATGCAATGACACTGGTAGATCCATGTGTGGTTCATGGGAAGAACACACATGCAATGACACTGGTGGATCCATGTGTGGTTTATGGGAAGAACACACATGCAATGAATTTGGTGATATGTGGTTTGTGAAAATAACACACATGCAATGACTCTAGATGTGGTTCATGAAAAGAGCAAACATGCGATGACTCTAACTGTGGTTCATGAAAGAGTAGACATGCGATGACTCTAGCTGTGGTTCATGAAAAGAGCAAACATGCAATGACACTGGTGGATCCATGTGTGGTTCATGGGAAGAACACACATGCAACGACTCTAGCTGTGGTTCATGAAAAGACCAGACATGCAATGACACTGGTGGATCCATGTGTGGTTAATGAGAAGAACACACATGCAATGACTCTGGCTGTGGTTAATGATATAGTTTGTAAGACGAACACACATGCAATGACTCTAGTTGTGGTTCATGAAAAGAGCAGACATGCGGTTGACTCTAACTGTGGTTCATGAAAGGCAGACATGCGATGCCACCGGTGGAACCATGTGTGGTCTATGAGAGGAACACATATGCAATTACACCGGTGGATCCTTACGTGGTTTGTGAGAATAACACACATGCAATGACACTGGTGCATCCATGTGTGGTTCATGAGAAGAACACACATGCAATGACACTGGTGGATATGTGGTTTGTGAGAAGAACACACATGCAACGACTCTAGCTGTGGTTCACGAAAAGAGCAGACATGCGATGACTCTAGCTGTGGTTCATGAAAAGAGCAGACATGCAATGACACTGGTGGATCCATGTGAGGTTCATGGGAAGAAAACAGATGCAATGACACTGGTAGATCCATGTGTGGTTCATGGGAAGAACACACATGCAATGACACTGGTGGATCCATGTGTGGTTTATGGGAAGAACACACATGCAATGAATTTGGTGATATGTGGTTTGTGAAAATAACACACATGCAATGACTCTAGATGTGGTTCATGAAAAGAGCAAACATGCGATGACTCTAACTGTGGTTCATGAAAAGAGTAGACATGCGATGACTCTAGCTGTGGTTCATGAAAAGAGCAAACATGCAATGACACTGGTGGATCCATGTGTGGTTCATGGGAAGAACACACATGCAATGACTCTAGCTGTGGTTCATGAAAAGACCAGACATGCAATGACACTGGTGGATCCATGTGTGGTTAATGAGAAGAACACACATGCAATGACTCTGGCTGTGGTTAATGATATAGTTTGTAAGACGAACACACATGCAATGACTCTAGTTGTGGTTCATGAAAAGAGCAGACATGCGGTGACTCTAACTGTGGTTCATGAAAGGCAGACATGCGATGCCACCGGTGGAACCATGTGTGGTCTATGAGAGGAACACATATGCAATTACACCGGTGGATCCTTACGTGGTTTGTGAGAATAACACACATGCAATGACACTGGTGCATCCATGTGTGGTTCATGAGAAGAACACACATGCAATGACACTGGTGGATATGTGGTTTGTGAGAAGAACACACATGCAATGACTCTAGTTGTGGTTCACGAAAATAGCAGACATGCGATGACTCTAACTGTGGTTCATGAAAAGAGCGGACATGCGATGACACTGGTGGATCCATGTGAGGTTCATGGGAAGAAAACAGATGCAATGACACTGGTAGATCCATGTGTGGTTCATGGGAAGAACACACATGCAATGACACTGGTGGATCCATGTGTGGTTTATGGGAAGAACACACATGCAATGACTCTGGTGATA